>PVHP010014873.1:18298-32226 GCA_004024765.1 Zapus hudsonius
GTGTGTGAGCGCGAGCGAGCACACCAGGGCCACTACCTTGTGGGTCTGGCCCATGTGGGTCCTGGGGAATTGAACCAGGGGCCTTAGGCCCTGGAGGCAAGTGCCTTAACCACTGAGCCATCTCCCCAGCCCTCCCCGATCCTTCTTAATTAAGTAGTGAAGCATCAATTAAGACTCTAATCAAAATAAGTTATCACTGTTGTACTTACAGGCAGGTGCAGATTTTCTGAGAACATGAAGCTCTGAGATACTTATAAAAATTTCTCCTTTGGGCTGGGAGACGGCTTGTCCTGCAAGCATGAAGGCCTGAGACGAACAAAACACACATAAACATCCGGAGTGGCCATAGTACTGAACCTCAGTGTTGCCAGGAGCAGAGACAGAAGAAGGGCTGTGTGGGCAGGTCAGTGGTCAGCTGTCTGTCTGGGACCTACCTGCTGACCTCATCTTCAGTGTCTAAGACCAACCTTATCCCTGTCACCAACGCAGGTGGCAGCTGGGGGCTCAGTGAGAAACCTACAAGAGCAATAGAGGACCCCTGACATTCTCCTCTGGCCTCCGCATGTGTGCTCACAGGGTGCATGCATCTGCACACACGTGCATACACGACACCACGCATACATACTACACCCATGCCAAAAATTCCTCCAATCTCCTTTTTATAAAGAAAAATTATTTATTTATTTGTAAGCAGAGAGGGATAGAAGAGAGACAGACAGAGAGAATGGGTGTGCCAGGGCCTCCAGTGCACTCTAGTCGGGTCATCAGGCTTTGCAGGCAAGCGCCTTGGCCGCTGACCTTCCTTCCGCCTTCTAGATAAATAGTGAATCTCTGAGCAAGGGTCTTCCTGGGGAGTCAGCTTGGACTTTCCTCTTCCAAGTTCACACCCAGAGATGGCCTTGGCATGGAGCCAACGAGTGGCAAGCTGCAGGCCCCTTGCTTTGCACAGCCATTTCCAAGGGTGTGGAAGGAGATATCTATTATACATGTATATACATGTATATTTAAAATCTGTTTTAAGTTTATAATGTTAAGAAGACTTGGTATCCTCTTCCTTTAATAGGTTTCTTTAAGCTTCAAGGCAGCAGAGTTTGAATTCCCTCTACTAACAGGTCTCCAAAGAAGGGTCCAGGGTGCCAGAGGGAACCCAGGCGGAGCGATGGGACTGAAAGGCTGATGCCCACGCTGATGTAGATGTGGCAGGGCTGGGAACGGGAGGGATTCTGCAGGCAGCCAAGATGACTTCCTGGAAAACACTATTGGATCAAAACAGATGGGGAAGACCTGGCGAAAGTGTCCAAAAGTCACCTTACCCAGGACGGGACAACTACTAACCTCAGAGGCAGGTCTTCAATTTTATGAATTTTTAAAGTTAGCCTATAACTTAATGGGTTTCACTAGAGCATTTTGATCCCCTGTCCTCCATGCCCCCTCCTGTCTCCTTTGCTCTTCATCCTCCTCTGTAGCCCTTCCTCCCTCCTGTTTTCCTGTCCCATGGATTTTATTACAAGAGGCAAGGTCTTAGTTCAGGGTTCCTGCAGGGAACCCTTGAAATCCTATGCAAATTATTTGTGCATATGGGCTTTTTTGTTGTTGTTTATTTGTTTTATTCTGGGAAGAGGAATTCCACTCTCAAAGCTTGAGAACTATAAGGTAGAGAATGGGTTTTGAAAGATCATGTACCCTGTCGAAGCAGAATGTAGACTAGAAACACCGTTTATAAGGAAATGTGGTTTAGCCTTGACTTTCTCTTGGCCCTGTCTTGCTTGAGTCTGTAACTTCACACAGGCCCAGCAAGGTCGTCTCCACAGGGAGGTGCTGTGGAAACCATCCTGGGGCGCGGGAGACAGGACTCCAGGGGTGACAGGCTCCCCCCACAGTACAACCCAACTCACTAGGGTAGACAGAGGCCAGGGAAGGGGACACAGACAAGCAGAAAGGTGTTCCCAAGGTCACTGGCGAGCTGTCATTGGGTTATCAGTTCACTGAGGATCCAGATCAAGTCTTCTATCTATCATAAAGACCGGAACCAGAGCCCCAAAGGATGGGCTGGGATAAAGCATTTTTTTAAAACAAAATGGGTAAGGGGGCTGGAGAGATGCTCAGTGGTTAAGGCACTTAGTTGCAAAGCCTATAGACGGGGGTCTGATTCCCCAGTGTCCACGTAAAGCCAGATCCACAAAGTGGCACATGCATCTGGAGTTTGTTTGCAAACTAGAGTTCCTGACACACCCATTCTCTCTCCCTGACAAAAATGAAAAAGTATATTTTAATATTTAATTAAATAAAATATTTACTATTAAAAAATAAAATTGGATTCTTACAATGAAGGAAGTGCCTATTGCCATTTTTAGTTTGAAAACTAGGAGATTTGGGGCCATGAGTGGGCTAGGTTCCTTAACAGTCACTCCTCTGCGGAACAGAGATAGGGTTGGTCTTAGACACTGAAAGCGAGGTTAGCAGGTAGGTTCCAGAATGATGGTAAAGCTAAGGTGAAGGTCAGACTGAGAAGTAGGCTGGGAAGAGAGATCCTTAGAGTCCAAGGAAAGAGCAGGGAGTTCAGCGATGGGGTCAGGGCGTGGCATGGGATCAGACCCAGGTGCTGGCAGTGGTTTCCTCCAACAGGCCTGCCTGCCCGCCCTCGGAGCCAAGTGCAGTCACTCCCCTGCCTGCACCTGCAAGGCCTGGTCCCACCCCAGCAGCAGGCTTGTGAGTCGCTTCCTGCCTGGGGCATGCATTTGGCTCACGGTCAAGTTCTCCTGGTACCTCCCTCGCCTGTGCCCAGCCAGCATGGCCAGCTCTTTGACCCCCAGTTGCTTTTGCTCTTCAGCCTCACCCAGTCCCAGCCTCGCACGGACATCAAGAAATACAGCCAGCCTCCAATGCTTCCTATGGGATGAGGGCTGGGGTGAGGATGCTGGTGAGAGAGCGAAAGGTCAAAGCTCTGATACTGACAATGCTAGAAGGAGAAACTGGCCCTTCCTCTACTTCCCAGTTCTGTCAAGATCATAATGCAACATGCAAGAAGCCATGGGCTGGAGAGATGGCTCAGCGGTTAAGGTAAAGGCCTGCAAAACTTCATGACCCAGGTTTGATTCCCCAGACCCACATGAAGCCGGATGCACAAAGTGGCTCATGCATCTGGAATTCGTTTGCAGTGGCAAGAGGCTCTGGTTTGCCCATACTCAATTCTCTCTTTCTCCTTTCAAATAAATAATTTTTTTAAATGCAAGAAGCTAAACAAGTGGATGGATCTGGAGTATAGATTTTGTCACATTCAGACTCAGCACAAAGCATTGGCGACAGACAGAGCATCTCTCTCGAGTTCCAAGAGCACTTTTCCCAAAGGCCCATTTGCCCAGGTGCTGTATGTTTCTGAAGACACTCTCTCCTTTCCCTAGCACGGAGAGTGTGTGCTCAATCCGGACAAGGGTTAACCACTTCAGGAGATTAGATCGGGCTTGAGTTGAACGCTTGCGCAAGATGCTAGAGGGCATGTCTTAGCTGTCATGGTGTTTGGTGAATTTAGAGTCTGGGTGTGGAAGAGCAGCCTCCTTTCTCTAGAACCTGCCAGGTGTGCAGAGGACTTCAAAGCTAGCTGGAGAAGAGGTTGCTGAGAATTACCTGGTGGGGGTGGAGGGGGGCGGAGCAAACAAGCAATCTCCCGGGACAGATGCAAACTCAGCTCTCCTTAAGCATTGTCTGGACGTCAATTTTAAAATTCCTGATCATTCTTTTTTTTAGAATTTATTTATTTATTTGTTTGTTTGTTTGCTTGCTTGCTTGCAGAGAGTGTGCATGTGTGGGAATGGGCATACCAGGGCCTCCTGCCTTTGCAAATGAACTCTAGATACCTGCACCACTTTGTGGATTGTGGCTTTATGTGGGTGCTGGGGAGCTTTACCTGGGTCATTAAGCTTTGCAGGCAAGCACCTTAACCACTGAGCTCCTTAAAATTCCTGATCGATTGAGCCCTCTTGGCTCAAGAATGAAAACGGTTCCATTCACCAACATGGCTTCAGATTGGGGAAAATCTCTCTTCCAAAAGTGAGTCTATTAGGATGTTTGCCTAGGCAAGTTGGGTAGGTTGTTCAGGCCACCATCGTAGATGATCCCAGGCACCGCATCTGATGTTCTGACCATCAGCTCTAATTTCATAATGGAGAATAATATACCATACGGTTATTGCTTCTCTTCTGAGAAAGTGATTAAATGAGTGGATGCAGGACCCTGTTTGATGAAATGGCTGTGCCATCTTATTGACTACTGTTCACAGTGGGGTACACTTGAACTTGTATTTCTTTCTCCACAATGGTATTGGGGTGGATTACACTTACCACATGGGAAAAATGGTAATTCTTCCACATACTGATATTTGAGTTTTATTAAAAATCAAGGAGGGTGGGCTTCAGAGATAGCTCAGCGGTTAAGGCACTTGCCTGCAAACCCTAATGATGTGGATTCGATTACCCAGTACCCACATAAAGCCAGATGCACATGAATCTGGAGTTCATTTGCAGCAGCTAGAGGTCCTGGTGCACCATTCTCTCTATTTGTCTCTCCTCTCTCTCTCTCTATCTCTGCTTATAAATAAATAATAAGTCTAAAATAAAAGCTGAGGGGTATTTATGCATTTAGCTGAAGGCATCTTTTACTGCTTGGCAGTTCCAATGATTTGTGACCAGTGAATCATGAAAATGAAATCTTAAAGCCCCCAGAAACCAGTGAGGCACTTAACATATTTCATAGTAATTATTCCCACCCCACTCCAAATGTAAAATGTTTATTTTTCCCAATTTGTTTGCTTTCTTCATTTGTTGACATTTTGGGAACGTCTAGATTAAGTTACTTGTTCCTCTGAGAGTAGATTTACTGAAATTGGAGTAAGAAAAATCGTGTTTGGTTCCACCAATCTCTCTCTTCCTCATAAAATATGAAAGAGATTTCTTTCATTTCATAGACATTTTTCATTTCTCCAAAAAAGGCTATTTCCACTAGATTTGTTCATAATTTTAATATGTCGTACCTTCAAAAATGAAAATTTCTAACTCAACTCCCTGATTATAGCATCTGCCAAGACCCAATGAAGAAGCCGTTTGTTTTTTTTTTCCCCCAACAGCAAAAGTGCTGGAACTCTGTGGCTCCAGCGTCCTCGCCCAGTTTGCTGGATAACCAAGCTGGAACCACCTGTTCGCCATTCTCCCCTTTCATCCAGCAACTCTCACTTTCCCTTCCTATTCCTAATTTCTTCTTTTCTTAGCTGTGCAGTTTCTCATGGCAAAGTCTTTCTCTTTCTTCACACGTGGGTGTGTAGCATGTATGGCGTGGTGTGTGTGGTGTACGCGCCTGCATGTACGCATGCATGCCCTATCGGCGACCCCTGCCATCCCTCATCCGGTGTCTCCTGGAGAGGGACTCTTCATTGATTCAGAAGCTTGCCATTTTTGGTTTTTTTATACAGAAAATATTGACTGTATGCTTCAAAATTTTCTCTTTTTCTATTGACAGCACCCTACACACACACACACACACACACACACACACACACACACACACACACACACGATGCCTCCCGATCATCACCCCTTCCACTGCCCTCGTTTGTCCTCTCCCTCTTCTCTGCCCCTTCACTGAACCTCTGCTTCCTCCTCACCAGTCCCCTTCTATTGTGATGTCATGCTTTTTACTCTCATGCTCTGCAGGCCTTGGACAGGTAGTGACAAGCAGCCACTTTGCGTCAGAATCTCAGCATCCAAAGCAGCTCTCCACCTGCCTTGGCTCTTCCATGATTTCTGCCACATCTTCTGGTGTGATAGACCGAGTGTCACCTCTCAGCACTTGGGTGAGTTCCAGTCTCCCAGTCGTCACCACCAACTGGACACAGCAGCTTCTCTAACCCGAAGTGAGAGTGGAATAATCATAAACTTGTGGGGCAGAAGACATCCATGTGGCCAAGTAACAGTCGTAGCATCCATGACTAGGACCTGTGACCTTAGCCAGAGGCTTTGACTAGGTTTTCAGTATCAGGTATGAATTCCCTCTCATGGAGCAGGCCTCAAATCCAGTCAGAGAGTGGTTGGTTACCCTCGTAACAAATGTACCACTATTGCACCAGTGGACACCATGGCTGCCCAGCAGCTGCTCTTTATGATCTGGGGTCCCTTCCCGTCTTGCTTGTACTTACAGAACTGACTTCTAGTGTTAGAAAGTGCCCTGTTCCACCCTCTTCCCAAGGGCCTCAGCTAGAATTCACCCTTCTTAATCACAAGACTCGGCCTTGCTAATGAAATGTGGAAGAATAGAAATGGTGGGTGCAGCTAGTGTTCCCTTCCATGTAAGAACAGTATTTCTGCCCCCGTCCCGTCCTTCCTCCCTATGGGCAAGACTGGAGCTTCTGGGTGGCTTTGGTGACACAGCTGTAACCAAACAGACAGCAGTAGAAAGGGAAAATCTAAAGTGACAGACATTTTAGTATGTTGAATAAACCACATACGAAATTTCTGTAGACCACATTCCTATGAATCATGCTTTATTGTTTTTCAGGCAGAGGAAGAGAGAGAATGGGCATGCATATCAGGACCTCTTGTCACTGTTTGCAGTGCATGGGCCACTTTGTGCATCTGACTTTACATGGGTACTAGGGATTTGAACCCCAGGCCAGCAGGCTTTTCAAATAAGTGCCTTTGACCACTGAACCATCTCTCCAGCCCCCATGCATTTTCCTTATTTGAGCAACTCTATTTGAAATTCTTTTGTTATGGCAGCATAGCTGATACCTACTCTGACACGTATTTCTAAACCACAAGAGAGGATGTTGCTGTACTCTTGGAATGTGGTATTCCCTTCTTCAGTTCATGCAGCAGGAGACATGGAGACGAAGCCAGGGTTTTCAGAGGTCACCAACAAGGAACTTGGGAAAGACAGTCTCAAAACAGAGGGCTGTAACAAGGGGTCCACAGCCACAACCATTAAATCAACACAGGATAAGCCAGTGAGACAGAAACCAACGACACAAAGACCCCTAAACTCACGACCTTAAAGCAGCCTTAATACTCATCCACCATGACTCAGGGAACTGAGCCGAAGAGGGGGCGGAAAGATTGTGAGAGCCGTGGTGGGGGAGACTATCCAGAGGTACGGACCGGAGAACCTGGCTGATTACTAATCTATCCATGGTCCCCTGCCACAAGGACTGATCCAGACGACCCATGGAGGAGGTTATCCAGCGGAGTGGGGAGGGGAGGGCAGCGGGGAATTGGGGATAACAACTCATTGTTTACCCACTGGATGTTGTAACTCATTATGGACAATAAATTTAAAAAAAAAGACAGAGGGCTGTGTTCACAGGTCTGAAGAATTGTCATGTGGAAGGATGGTTTGACAGGTTCTGAGTGTTCGGTGGGTAGGAATAAGACTCTGAAGCCAGGTGTGGTGGCGCACGCCTTTGGTCCCAGCACTCGGGAGGCAGAGGTAGGAGGATTGCCATGAGTTCAAGGCCACCCTGAGACTACAGAGTGAATTCCAGGTCAGCCTGGGCTAGAGTGAGACCCTACCTTGAAAACCAAAAAAAAAAAAAAAGGATTCATGACACAAAATGTAATCTATTATCTTATTCAGTTTTATTCAGCAGTATTAAAAACATAATGTTATGAATCTGTCATGCTAACCCTCAGCCATAACTATTTTCATCTGCATGAGGCCCTGACTGGGAACACACACACACACACACACACACACACACACACACACACACACACACCTATCTCTATCCTGTAAAAGTGAACAACTCTCCTTGTCCTTCTTGCCTCGATCCCTAGAATCATTGTATTTCCTCTGTGGTTTTGGCTATTCTAAGGTTTTGCGTAAGTAAAACACACTATCAGGGGCTGGAGCAATGGTTCAGTGGTTAAGCTGCTTGCCTGCAAAGCCTAATGACCCAGGTTCAATTCCCAGTACCCATGTAAAGCCTAATGCACATACCTACGCATGCGTCTGAAGTGCTTGGAGTTCATTTGCAGTGGCTGGAGGACCTGGCATGTCTATTCTCTCTCCTCTCTTCTTTCTATCTATCTCTCTCTGCTCCCAAATAAATAAAAATAGTTTTTAAAAACATGCTATATGTCATTTTGTGATTATATTATTTCATCTGGCATAAAGTCCACAAGGTTTATTTATGCTGCAGCATATGACCAAGTTTCCTTTGTCAAGGCTGCACTGTGTTCTTGTGTAGAGAACACATTCGTTTATCCATTTAGCTCTCAGTGTACACTCACTCACTTCCAGTCTAGTGATTGTGAACATCGCTGCTCTAAACGTGGGTGTACAGGGCTGGAGAGATGGCTCAGCGGTTAAGGCACTTACTTGCTTCTAGTGCCTAAGGCCATGAGTTCAATTCCCCAGGTCCCACATAAGCCACACCCACAAGGTGGTGGCCCTGGTACTCTCTGTCTCTCTCTGCTTGAAAATGAATAAATAAAATATTTTTAAAAATAAATGTGGATGTACAAATGTCTCTTGAAGACCTTTTTCAGCTCTCCTGGGTATACTCAGAAATGGGATTCATGGATCATACTTCTTGTAGCTCTTCTTTTGACTCTGCACACACTGCATTTGCTAACGTGACCTCAACTTGTTCATGCAGTGTGCCAGAGTTTTATAATACAGAATCCCTATTAGAGAGTCTGATTTTCAAATGTTTAGACCTCAGAATTGTTCTTTTTATGCATACGAATGTATGTGTATCTGCACGTTCACATGTGTGTGGGGGCACGTGTGTGTGTGAAGGTCAGAGGTGAAGGGCAGGCAGTTTCTTCAGGCGCTCTCCACCTTATCTTTTGGGACAGGGTCTCTCACTGAACCGGAACTCACCTGCTCCTTTGACTACACTAGCTAGCCAGCAAGCTCTAAGGACCCCCTTGTGGCCACATCCCCAGTAGTGGGATTACAGGTGCTCACTGGCACGCCTGGCATTTTCTGTGGGTGCCAGGGATCTAACTTAGTTCCCCAAGCTTGCATGGCAAGCATTTTAACCAACCAAGCCTTATCCTCTGCCCCTTCCTTATATCAGGAAGTTTCATATGGAAAAAATCATATTTTAAATTATTTTACAAATTGAAAAATTTATAACACTTAACCAAAATCCATTGGCATGTGAGGAGTCCCCTTTAGACAGGCCAATCATGCCCTAGCTTTCCAGAGCTCCACAGACCCAAGGCTTCCTTCTTGTTCTAGCAAATACCCCCCCCCCTTTTTCATGACAATGTCTCATGTAACCCAGACTAGCCTCAAACTCACTTTAACTGAGGATTACCTTGAACTTCTGATCCTTCTGCCTCCTTCTTCCCACTGCTGGGATTATAGGTATGTGCCAGCATAACCTAGTTTTATGGGGTGCCGAGGACTGAACCCGGGGTTTCGGTACTTCATGCATGCTAAGCAAACACTCTACCAACTGAGCTGTATCGCCCGCCCCCACATTTTTTTTCTGATGCAGCTTGTTTTTAGGGTTTTTTTTTAAAGTCTTTTTGGTCATTTTCCATATTTTCTTTATTCATAATAGTTTTCTATTTTTAAGATTTTATTTATTTACTTATTTTAGAGAGAGTGAGAGAAAGAGGCAGACAGTAAGAGAGGAAGAGAGAGAATGGGCACACCAGGGCCTCCAGCCACTGAAAACAAACCCCAGACATATTTGCCACATCGTGCATGAGACTTTACGTGGGTACTGAGGAATCAAACTCAGGTCCTTCTGCTTTGCAGGCAGACACCTTAACCGCTAAGCCTGTTTTTAGTTTTTAAAAAATATTTTAGTTATTTATTTGCAAACAGAGAGTGATAACGAGAAGACAGAGAGATAGGGCATGCCAGGGTCTCTAGCCCCTGCAAACGAACTCCAGATGCATGTGCCTCTTTGTGCATCTGGCTTTACGTGGGTACTGGGGAGTCAGTCTGGGTCGTTAGGCTTTGCAGGCAAGCGCCATAACAATTTAAGCCTTTCTTTTTTTATTGCACGCCCTTCAGGATTTTGTGCTTATGGCTTCTGGGATTGTTGCAGTGAAATCAATGATTAACTAAGGACTCACTGGACATTTGCTCGCTTACCACTGGCTTCCAGGCTTTGCATTCTTTCCTTTGGAAGGCTGCAGACCCTTGGTGGGAACTGGCAAGAAGAGCCAGGGAAATCTCCCCGTTGTTAGTGGGCACTGAGCCTCCTGCAGGGCTGTACACCTCTAACTCATTTATTCTCTTCAGTTTCACTGTCCTGTATGTTTCACAAGTACAGGGAACAAAGTCATGATTTCTAAGCAAGAAAAATGGAGCTTTTGCTCTATTTTTATTGGCATCCCAAAGAGATATACTCCACCAATGAATTAAGCAGCTTCCTCCTTCATTCCCCAATCCCCAGCTAGCTGAGGGCAGTCATCACCATGGGCCACTTGCACCCCATCAGCGGTTCCTTGACAGAGCACAGGACCTGGCAGCAGAGGGTGGCAGGTGCAGTGCCTTCGCCTTTCTGGAGCTCGGGACCTGTGTGGGCCAGCTTGACAGTCACCCAGGATGCTTTGGCAGGTGTTTGCTAGTGGCCAAAGGTTAGATTTTATAGACATGTGTGTGATTTTCATATATGAAAGTTCCTTTATTCCTTAATTCTAAAAACTTTATGCTATGAATTAGGGCAGGGAGGTGAGTGGAGAGAAGCAAGGTGAATACTTTCAGCTGGTTTTGCTCAACCTGTGGTACATCTTCTACAGGGGTGTGATAAAATGGGGTGGCCTACAGATGCCTATATAAAAATGTTCACACTGTGGGCTGGAGAGATGGCTCAGTAGTTAAGGCGCTTGCCTGCTAAGCTAATGACTTGATTTTCCAGTACCCAAAAGTCATGTCATAGCCACAGGCCACTGGGATGAACCTCCAAACCAGACACGGTTATGGGAGAAAGGGATTTATTGAAGCTACAGATCCAGGGGAAGTTCCATAATGGTAAAAGGGGTTGGCCTCCTTTCGCAGGTCCAAGCAGAGAGAGAAACCTATTACCAGGACCACACACGAACACACACACAGACACACACACAGATACACACACACACATATACACACAATATCATATGCAGCAACAGTACTGCAGATATTGGACATCAAGCAATGAAAAATACTTATCCCCCCATGCATGTATCTACTTATACTAATAGACCCCATAAATAAATACAAATATTGTCAATTAAGAAGCAAAACAATAAAAATAAATTTAAAGATACTGTCCTTTTTAAGTCAGAAAACTCCAGAAATGGGCTGGAGAAATGGCTTAGCGGTTAAGGCACGCGCCTCCAGTGCCTAAGGCCCCTGGTTCAATTCCCCAGGACCCACATATGTCAGACCCACAAGGTGGTGGCCCTGGTGCTCTCTCTCTCTCTCTCTCTCTCTCTCTCTCTCTCTCTCTCTCTCTCTTTCTCTCTGTATCTCTCTGATTGAAAATGAATAAATAAAATATTTAAAAAAAAAAAAAAAAGAAAACTCCAGAAATGAATGGACTCTTAGGTGGAAGACAAGCATTTAGAGAAGTCTGAGGCTCAGAGTGCTGACTACTTAGCCCCATCTTTGATCTCCTGGGGTGGCCCTTTAGCATCTCTGAGTTAGGTGACTGAAATCCTAAGCACTGCTGGGGGTGGGGTCACTAAGGCCCAGGAGAAGCCTTTGCTCAAAACATGCCCTGAGGGCAGGGGCTTGAGGTGAAGGTTTGACCACATCTTAGTCATCAAAGAAGAGTTCTTTTTGCGGTAGCAAAGATAGTGACAGTCTTTCCCAAAGGAATCTGGTAATTATGACATTGATAATTTCTCTCCCAGGCAGAGTATAATACAGCTACTGTTTAGCCAGCCCTCATTCCTTTATAGTTTCTGAGAGCGAGCGAGTGAGCGAGAGAGAGAGAGAGAGAGAGAGAGAGAGAGAGAGAGAGAGAGAGAGAGAGAAGACAAAGGGTTTTCATTAATGGTTTGGCTTAATAACAGTGTGGTTAGTTCTGTCTCTTTTCCCTTAGACCATGCATATTTCCCTCCCTTTAACCCCAAATGTGTCAATTGTGCTTGACTATAGTTTCATCCACAAGAGAAGGGATATTTTCCTCCATTTTTGTAAGAACAGTTAAATGTCAGCCACACATTGCTGAGATGAACCTCCAAACCAGGCACAGTTATGGGAGGAAGGGATTTATTGAAGTTACAGATCCAGGGGACGTTTCATAATGGTGAAATAGGTTGGCCCCCTTTCACAGGCCGAGAGAGAGAGAGAGAGAGAGAGAGAGAGAGAGAGAGAGAGAGAGAGAGAGAGAGAGAGAGAGAGAGAGATATTGGCTTTTCGAGGTAGGGTCTCGCTCTAGTCCAGGCTGACCTAGAATTCACTATGTAGTCTCAGGGTGGCCTTGAACTCATGGCGATCCTCCTACCTCTGCCTCCCGAGTGTTGGGATTAAAGGCGTGCGCCACCACGCCCGGCTAGACAGTTGATGACTTTTCTCCCCCAACAGGCTGCATAGCTCTTTCCAACTAGTCAACAGAGAGGTTTCCAGCTCAGCTCCAACTTGATTTCTCAGTGACCCGCAGCCCAGGGAGGTGGAGTCTTACCATGATGATTGCTTTTATGTGTTAACTTGACTGGGCTACTGTGGGAGACCTGGTCAAACATGATTTAGCATCTTTCTCTGAGGTTGTTTTTGAGTGAGATTTACATTTAGATCAGCTGCTTTAATTAAGGCAGGATTGCTTTTCATAATGTGGCTAGACTTCACCCAGAATGCTGAAGGCCTATCTAGCACAAAAGGCTGACCTCCCCTGTAGGCTTCTCTAGCCAATGGCCTGTAGACTTCACTGACCAATCAGCTCTTTCTGGTTCTATAGGCCCTGGGTTTATTTACAACTCAAGCCTCCAGGCTGCGGGTTTCCTCTGTCAGATTATGGATTCACCAGACCTACAACCACGTCTACCAATTATTTCAAATCAATCTCTCTCTATGTATGTATGAGTCAGGCTTCTCCGGAGATGTCCACGCATATGGTCTCTGGAGAAACCTGCTACACTCTATGATAACTACTAACTGCATCGATTCATCTGATTTTCTAAAACATGAAGATTTAAACGGTTTTCAGACTTCACAGGTAAAGGAAAGGGGACGGGGATGCAGGTGATGGTCTCAATGTCTTCCGGCTAGTGGACAGCAGAGGCATCATTGTACCTCCCCATTCCGGGACAGAGCCCCATGTTTTGGTTTTGGCAACACTGACCAGCCCTCTGCACCAGGCGTCTGGAGTCTGACTTTGGCCCAGGCTCTTCCCTGCTGTCAGCACATCCGGGAAGACTGACGGTGCCTGTCTTGCAGGCAGAAACACCCAGCCATTCTTTGGAAAACTCAGGCATGCTTCACCGGCCAAGCCTCACTTTCTTCATTACAGAAGGTGGGTAACTTGCTTCTCCAGCCTTTGAGGACTACGCGGGGGTCTGTCTGACTGCAGGGGAGAATTCTAAAGTAGACTTCAGTTAGATGGGGCCCAGCGTGCTTTAAGTCGGCTTCTATTTGTCCCGGATGGGGCTGCTTCTGCTCCTGCTCAGATTATCGGCCCCATTAATTCTGTCTGTAAATTGCTTCCCCAAACTGGCTTTGCTTTGGGGTTGGCCAAGATCCATGAAGGATCACCTCTATTAGAAGGGTTCCCAGGCTGGAGGACCTCCGAGGCCATGAGCCTTCCTTGTGTTGCATTTGGCTGAGGTGCCAACACGTGGTGCAGTCTGGAATGCTTAGGGAAGGAGGAACCCAAGTGAGAGATTTCCCAGGAATACTGTGTGCAGGTAAGCGCCACCAAATCTGTGGATCCCTCTTGGGTCCTCCGAGACCTGTTTCACAGGTTCCCAGGATGTCAGCAGTGTGGCTGCCATATT
>PVHP010014874.1:0-38400 GCA_004024765.1 Zapus hudsonius
TGTATGTATACACACGCCACAGTGTGTGTGTAGAGATCAGAGGACAACCTTACAGATTTTTGTGTAGAGGTCTTGTCCAAGACAGGGTCTCTCTTGCTATTTGCCTCTGTGAGAGCTGTATTAGCTGGCCCGAGAGCTTTAAAATTCTCCAGATTCAGCCTCCTGTTGCTATAGGTGCATTAAGATTACAGACACTTGTGTTCCTTGCATCTGGTTTGACATGGGTTCTGGGGACCCAAACACCAGGCATCTGGCTTGTGCAGCAAGAGCTTTTAGCCACTGAGCAATCTACCCGGTTCTAGACACTCTTTTTTATATTCATCCATCTCCACGTTTTATAGATGAGACTAACATCTCACAACAATGACAGGAATTCATATTAGACATAAGTAATACAACTACTAAGATCTTGTGGCTGAAAATGAAGTATCTAGTGATAAGCAATCAGGAGTGGGTGGATCTGGTCTTACTGTACTAAAGGAAATGCTCCCTGTCACAATGAGCTGTTTTGAGGACGGAAATGCTTCCAGTATACAGCAGCATCTACCATAGTTGGTGTCATGTTCTGTGAGCACGCCTTCCACTGCCACACAGACGCCTCTGTGAGCATCCTCATGATGCTCCTAGGAAGTGAGAAAGCCACGACGTCACAGCTCCCCATTGCTACGACTGTTCCAGGGCATCTTGTCGCAGCAACTCTGCAAGATGTTCTTAGCTTCGTGCATATGCTGTGTCAGCCCACTCGTCATTTAAGAGCAAAGCACAGACGAGTATTTTTAGCAACCTGATTATGTCTCTTCCTCTATGTGTAAAAGCCAGCCTTGTGGTCAGTTCCATGACCCATTAGCTGAGTCCCTGTCACGTGAGCTCTGCTCCTGTCATCAAACACCTTTTCCTTCTTTTCCATCCATTTTAGAAAAATATCCTCTCCTGAAACAACATGTCTGCAGCCAAATCATATGCCAGGAATAAATCATTTACTTAGACAGTCTTTGTTAATCGCTTTAAAGTTGATACAGTGAAGGAGTCTATAGAGTCTGAACATATTTAGACTAGTGGGGGGCTTGCTCCCCAGTGCATAGTGTGCAGAGCAGGGGTTGTGAGGAACGTTGGGTGGTGGTGGGAGCTCTGTTCCTCAATGGATTCATCCATCAGTGGATGGACCCTTGAGAGCTGGCTGACTGCGAAGGGTGGGGGTCTGGTTGCAGAAGTCGGTCACAGGAGGCATGCTGTGTCTTTGAAGGCCATGAATTACCTTGGCCTCTCTCTGCTGGCTGGGTGTCCCCATCTTCCCCCTCCATGACTCCCTTTCTCCAGGATGGGCTAATGGTCCCTAGACTGAAACTTCTGAACCTGTGAGCCCAAATAAATCTTTCTTCCTTTAAAAATGTTCATATTCAAGCCATTTAGAAAAAAAGTGGAGTCTCTGTCTACATTACAGGAGTGACATGAATCAACGATTGATTATTGTGTTAAAACATTCTGTGTGAGCAGCGCCCAGTGTCGCTGGGCCTTGAATGAGGACTAAATATGAGAGAATTTCTAACACTAAAGCATAGGCATGGAGGTACACACTATCTATAACCCCAGCTCCCTGGAGGCTAAGGAAGGACAATTGTGGGGTCAAGGCCAACCTAGGCTATACAACAAGACCCTGTCTCAAAAAAAAAAAAAAAAAAAAAACAATACTTACGCGGTACCTGAGACCCACTCTGTATTTTTGTTTGTTTTTATTTTTATTTTTTTAACTTTTTATTGATAGCTACCAAAATTATACACAATAAACCATAATGATTTCCTCCCCACCCTCACTTTTCCCCTTTCAAATCCACCCTCCATCACATCTCCTCCCCCTCTCATTAGTCTCTATTTTGTTTTGATGTTAACTTCTTTTCCTCCCGTTAGAGTGTCAGGCACTGCAAAGTCATAAAGATCAAGGCCAGTTTGTGTCTAGAAGTCTGTGTTGTAAGCAGTCCTCCCCTTCCTTTGGCTCTTACAATCTTTCTGCCACCTCTTCCACAATAGACCCTGAGCCTTGGGAATTGTGATAGAGATGTCCCAGTGCTGAACACTCCACTGTCATTTCTTCTCAGCACTATGGGGTCTTTTGAGTTATCCCAATGGTCACTGCCATCTGAAAAGAGAAGTGTCTCTAGACAAAAGTGAGAGTAGCATTAATATATGGGTGTGATCATTTTTTTAAAAAATGCTCATAAGGCAGTTTGGTTGCATAATATATGCATTTAGCCAGACAGCAGCAGGTGTTACTCCCCTAGGGCTCATGACCTCCCCCATCATAGGCTTTTGACTAGGTCTTCAGTACCAGGCATGCTTTCCCTCCCATGGAGCAGGCCTCCAATCCAATTAATTAGAGAGCAATTGGTTCTACCCACAACTGGTTTTACTTTCATGTTTTTAAAACCAACATATGTAGTTTAGTGACCATGCTGGATAACTTTTTGAAATTTAATATTTAGTAAAGTACTATCAGAATCCTACTTCATAATTCAATTTATTAATTAAAAAATATTTGGTTCATTGACCACAATAACATTATTTAGTACCTTAATGTCATCTTGATATAGTCTATTGATGGCACATAGTACCTACTGTGTGTTAGATACTGGTCCAAGAGCCACAGCACACAAACAGATATATGTCATCTCTAATCATCACAGCAACTGAGAAGTTGGGAAAAATAATATTACCCTATTTGATAGATAAGAAAACTGAATTTGGAAAGGTTAAATGAATGCTATAAAATATAATTGCAACCCATTATCAGCTATTATCAACACACTCATGGCCTTGCTATTAAATAACAATCATCCACTTTAGGACAAAAATCATTCCTGTTCCATTAAGCTGCTATTTGAAGGACCCACTTATCCTTAGCCTCTTTATTTCCCACCTATGACATTATTGGAAAGGCAATGGCAAATTACTTTGTCCATGAAATGAGGTAAGTTGACTCCAGCTGGTTTACTCTGAAAGAATGTCAGGTCTAACCTGATCTCCCCAGCTCTTTGGAATTTCTTCAGGATATGTCTGGTGTGTCAGCTCACTTCCTGGTCCTGCTTTGGTCTGGTAACACATTCTCCCAGTGTTGTTTAAATGTCATTTTAGGAGATTTAGTCTAGAGGCAGAGTGTTTGCCGAGCATATGTGAGGCCCTAGAGTCAATCCCCAGCACTATAAAAAAAATCTAGAAAGAAAAGTCATTTTAATTATTTCAGGGTCAATAAAAGGCAAATAATACAAACCTAAATTTCTTCTAGAGAAGTTTTTAAAAATTGATCTAGGACTCAATTCCAGGCTAAATTATTTTGCACCAACTAAATAAAAGCAACCATTTTAATGAGTTAAAAGTAAAGTTGAAAGAAATCATTGTAGTCTGTTGGAGTAGACACGTAGCTATGATCTAAGACAATGGGGAGACAGGGAAGTTAGGTGTTCATTACAAGTGGGAGATCAAAGAAAGCATGACGCAGCAGGTAAGGTTTGCCAGAACCATTAATAGTGGGAGTCTGGCAGGCTGAGATCAGGGAAGGATGTGTCAGAAAGAAGGTGAAGGTACAGCACAGATAAAATGTAGTAGAAGCCAGGGAGTGATGCGAGAAGAAGTTATGTTAGAAAATGAAAAGAAAGTGATAATAAAATGGTCTTATCAGGATCCCACCAGAAGGCAGCAGAAATTCCCTAGTTCACCAAGCACACTCAGTGGCTGATATCAAGTCTTTAGTAGCTCAAAATAACTTCCAACTCTCAGTAAATTTGGGCATTGAATTGAGCAATAGAAGACCCCCACAGACCATCTAATCAGACCCTTCCCAATTGCACGGTGTATGTGTGTGTGTGTGTGTGTGTGTGTGTGTGTGTGTGTGTGTGTGTGTGTGTCTGAGAAGTGAAAGTGACAATGGATTTACTGGGGATGGGACCAGCGTCCATGCCTCCTAGAATCCTTACCAGTTAATTTTATTTAGCAGCTTGGCAGATTGCAATAATTTCCTTGAAGACCTGCCTGATATATAACCATCAAAATTGCCTGAAATTCTAACACTTCCCCCTGTATATGGATTCTCCTTGGCTCTGGGAGAGAGGGGCAGCAAACTCCCTGTTAGTAGAGACCATAGAAAGAAGAACCAGGACACCTTGGCCAATGGAATCCGTTTGAAATGACCAGGAACTTAGATGAGAATTGGGAGATAAAGGGTGCAAACATGTGGACCCAGGGAGCCACTCTAACTACTGAACAGACACCCCATCCTGTTTCATCCCTGAAGAAATTCATCTTTGACTTCCCTAAGAGAGGCGACCTGGGGACAATGAATACAAGAAGAAAAGGGTGTCTAGAGCATGCCCCGCCCACTCCCGGGTTCATCCAGAGGGTCTGTGTCAAAGATGTGTCCTTGGACCTGGACCTGGACCACCACAGAGAGGCATACACCTCTCACTGAGTTGAGAAGAACAGCAAGGAAAGGGAAAGATAATTAACAAATAATAGATTTTAGGAAACCCAAGAGCCAGGCAGGTGAGTTATCAGGACACCCTGAGACTCTAGTGAATTGCAAGTCAAATTAGAGAAATTAATAATAATAATAATAATAATAATAATAATAATAATAAATAAACCTTTAATCCAAGCACTCGGGAGGCACAGGTAGGTAGGAGGATCATCGTTCAAGGCCACCATGAGATAACCAAAAATTGAATAAATGAATGAATGAATAAATAAATGATAAATAAAATAAAATAAATAAAAATAAAAGATAGATTTTAATGGTACGCATGGTCCTTAAGAGAAATAATTGTGTTCTTAATTGCTGCTTACATTTTCCTGGCCTTCTTCATTCCTCCCGCATGAAGCCAAAGGTTTAACAAAATTCTTGGGCATAACATGGAATCATCCTGAGTATAGAAAAAAGAAGACTATTCCAGGTTTCTTGACACAGGAAAGATACATCAATCACACATCCGCCCAAATCAGAAGTTAATTGTGATGGTTAATTTCATGGTCCAACTTAACTAAGCCACAGGGTCCCCGGATACTAGGTCAAATATTCTTTCATTATTTTGGGTGTTTCTGGGTGGATGTTTTGTGGATAAAATTAACAATTAAATTAATAGACTGGATAAAGAGATTACCCTTTATAAGGTGGGCGGGTCTTACCTGCTTAAGAGAGAACAAAGTGATTAACCTTTCTCAAAATGAAAGGTCAGAAAGGTCTGTCTGGCCAACTAGAAACAAGCATATCTTTAAATCTGCTTTTTTTCTGTCTTAGAAACATGGACAATCCTGGCTTCCATCCTGGTCAGCCCTCACATTGGAACTGCAACTCTGGCTCTCCTGAATTCCAGGACTCTGGTCTAGAGCTGGCTGTCTGCCATCACCTCTCCACGGTGTGCAGCTCACACACTCACCCTACTCGTCTTGGGACTTGTCAGCCTCCAACATTGAAAGAGCCATTTTCTTTTAATAATAAGTCTTCTAAATACAGCCTGTTGCTTCTGTGTCTCTGACTAACATACTGCTCGAGGTATTTGAAGTGGAAAGGATTGGGCTTTCATTATCGTGGAAGGATGAAGGGAGCTTAAATTATGAAATCCACCCCTCATATTGGATAACCAAGAATAAAGGAGACTTAGGCTCCTGGGCTGAATCACCAGAAGTAGGTGGTGACTCACAGCCAGATGCAGGGGATCTGCTGGCCAAGCCTGTCAGCTTCCAAAGCCTCACACATGGTTGGCTGCAGACACACAGCTGTCTGCTCTCACCTTCTAACACCACACTAGCATTTCTCACAGGAGAAATCTAAACTAGAATTCTGTCAAAGTTTGGAAAATAAAGTGGCAGCCCAACACCTGCCAGGAAAGAGGAAGATTAAAGGCTCCTAAGAAGGCTGGGAGGTGACTCAGTTGGAAAGAACACTTGCACAAGCATGAGGACCTGAGTTCAACCCCCAGCACCCACATAAAAACCAGATGTGGTTGTGCATGCTTGTAATTCCAGTTCTGAGGAGGGTGGAGACAGGAGGATCCCTGGGGTTTGCTGGTCAGTCACTTTAACTAAAAAAATGGCACAAGTTCCAGGTTCAGTGAGAGACCCTGTCTCAAGGAAAAAGGCAAAAGAGTAGTAAAGAGGCCGCTACGCAGGCATGTGGGTCTTGTACGTCAACACACGCACAAGCATACCATACAGTACACACACTACATGTACTCTACCCCCCCACACACAAATACAGGAAAACTAAGGAACATTCCATTCATCTGTAGAACAAGTTCAATGTCATGTGCTTTTTCCTCCTGCACTTCAGCGTCACACCATTTTCTCTGCAATGATACCAGCAGGTAGAATGAGACCTATTGACTGTGATGTGTCATCACTATTCCAAGAACCCAACACTCCAGGTCAAGGGCAAAGCTGTGTTAGTTACTTTTGTATCACTGTGACAAAATACACAATAGAACAGCCTGAAGAGGGAAGCTTTTATTTTCTGACTCGCCATTTCAGCAGGGGAGGCATGGCCAGGATACCCTCTCTAAGCAGTGTAAGAGGTGGCAGTTACTTTCATCATGGAGAACAGGATGCACAGACGGCTGGAACTAGAGGCCCAGATATAACCTTCAAAGGTCCTCCCCTAGTGGCCCACTTCTGCCAGTCAGGTTCCACCTGCTAAATTTCCACAACCTCCCCAAACAGTACCACCAGCCAGATAACATGTTCAAAACCTAAGCCTGAGGGGGACATTATAGATTTAAATCATCAGCATTCACTTTCTCCTGAAAGTCTAAGAGACTCTATCAGCTTCCTGGTTCTTAGACCTTTGTACTGGGTCACATTTATATGTTATAGGCCAGTGACATTCGAATAGATTCAGTTTTGCTGAATTTCAGTTTCCCTGACAGTAACCACCAATGGGAAGAGATAATCAAGGGACTGACATTTTCAGCCATGCTGGGGCAAGTTTTGCAATCACTGAAAATAGAGTCCAACTCATTGGTCTTATGAATTCCTAGCTCATGAACTTGCCAACATTTTGTCTGGTCTTTAACAACGCCAGATAGCAATCACTACATGTATACAGATGGTACTTACCACAGCTAATAAACTCAGTCATGACTACAATGTGGATTTAAAAAGCTCCATAAGTATTTATTAACTAAGTCACATAGTGGGATTTTAATGGGGCATAATGTCAACACTAAAACACGTTGTAAAAGCTATAAGCATTTAAGACTAAAATGTGGAGGTAGCTTATGCAGTTCAAAAATCGAAGCCCGTGTGAGTGTCCTGTTAGCCTTCTGTTCTCACTCAAAGCTGATCACCACCACTCTCCTTCACTGTGCACTGACCACAAGGGCAGCAAGAGAAGAGCAGAAGAATTTTTGCCCTTCAGACAGAACTGTGTATTTCACTAACACCATAGCTTCAACTACAAATTAGGCCAAAGATGTGTGTTAAACTATTTTGATGGTGGTGCAGGTAGGAATATAATCTGCACAACATTCTACTATAGTTAAAGTAAGGAGGGGGTTGAGGCTGTAACTCAGTGATACAGCACTTGCCCAACATGCAGGAGGCTCTGCGTTCAATCCCCAGAACCACAAAGATGCACAAAGAAGAAGAAGGAGGAGACAAGAGGAGGAGAAGGAGAGAATAATGAGGAGAGGAGAAAGCATTTCACTGACTGCGTGAGAAGACAAGAATGGGCCTTGTGGGCTGGGGAGATGGCTCAGTGGATAAAGCACGTGTTGTGCGAGTGTGAGTACTTGAACTTGGATCCCCAGAGCCCTCATAAAAGCTGGAAGCTGTGGAGGACTTCTGTAATCACACTCTGCCTCTGGCAAGATGGTAGGCAAAGACAGGGTAAATTCCTAGACGTTGTGTGCCAGCTAGCCTGGTGAAGAGAGTTATAGCAATAAGAGATCTGCCTCAGACAAAGTGGACATCTGAGAGTTGTCCCCTGGCCTTCTTACATGCACCATAGCATGCATGTGACCACACTAACACACGTGAGCAAACACACACACATATGCCAAATATATATATATATGCATACTTATTTGTAGTGTATATATATGATATATATGTGGTATATATACGTATATATACTTGCTTGTGGCATATATACTATATATAGATATATACCCATACATATAGATATGTAGATATATAACATAAATATTACTTATGGTATATATATATATATATATATATACACCAAAAATAAATAGATTCCCACAGAGAGCTGTGTAGGTTTCCTCTCTGTGTCATCTAGTATGTTCCATTGGTCTAATGTCTATTTACCCTGCTGCCTTTATACTACGGATCACAATATCACTTGAGGTCAGGCAATGATGCCAGAGGAACAGTGGGGGAAGGGCAAGGGGATGATGGGGAGAGGGGATCAACCAAAACAAAGTATTATGAAAATGGCATAAGGACCATGATATTGGACCAACTTTACAGATGGTAGATAGAGGGAAGTGAAGAGAATCGCCCAAGCTCTGCAAGACCTGCATTTGAACCTGGGTATGTCTGACTCAAACCTCCATTGTGAGAGCATTTACCTGTCAGCATTATTAGTAATAGAAAGGGCATTGTTTGGCAATAAGTGGGTTGTTACACATAATGAGAAAGTACTGCGTGCAGAATTACAAAGCAGAATCTTGTTCAGTCTTCTTGCCAGAAGATAAATATTTGTTATTTGGGTCTGGCAGCATCTCTTACTGAGTATGCTGAGCACTACCACAAGCATCAGCATAGGTGAAATTTAAGTGCGTTTAAGGAAATTCAAGGACAGGATCATTTACCAATCAACCCTTAGCTAAGGAAGGCAGGAAGACTTGGAGGTGGAACATAACGAAATTGAATAATATAAATGCCAGCCCTGTTGCCTCTAGGACATTCTAGATTTGGTAAAGATAACGGCCTGGAATTCTTTTTCTTTTTCTTTTTTCCTTTTTATTTATTTATTTTTTTGACTTAACACTGGGAAAGAGGATTCCCTATGATCAGTGGCCTTAAGTGTACTAAAAGTGGTATTTGTAAACACAAATGTTTGTGGGGCAGTGAAATGAGAAATGGGCAAAATTTTTACTTAATGCAATGGTGAGGACTTGGGGGAACACCCTAAGGAAAACAGCAGCTATTCAAGGTCAGGAGATTATCACAAATATTGACCCAGTAATGCTAGGTCCTCCAACTTCTACCAGATAGAGATCTCTTCTATATAAAATTGTCTACTGTATGTGTATGTGTGTGTGTGTGTGTGTGTTTGTGTGTGTGTGTGTGCTACTGCAAATGAACACCAAATGCTTACACCACTTTTTGCATCTGGCTTATAGGTGGCTTAGAAATTGAACCCTGGCTGGCAAGCTTTGCAATCAAGTACCTCTAACTGCTGAACCATATTCCCAACCTCCTGATGTGTTTATTTTCAAATTGACAAAAATTATATATACTTATGGTGCATGTACAGTATGTTTTGAAATAGGCATATGTTGTAAAATGGCTAAATAAAGGTAATTAACATATGTATATATTTTTGTGGCAAGAACACTTAAAATCTACTCTCAGTAATTTTCAAGTATGCACCACTGATAACCAGTTACTGAAATGTACAATATACCCCTTTGATTTCACCTTGTCATCTTGATGAAATTTTGCAGGCTTTGGCCAATATCTCCCCAATCCTCCTACCCTCTGGGAGCTCACATTCTACTCTCTGCAGGTTTGACAAATAAGTAAGGTAATGTCATACATGTCTTTCTGTGACTGGCTGCTTTCACTTTTCTTAATGTTCTACAGGCTCATTCATGCTGTTGCAAATGGCAGAATTTCTTTTTAGAAGCTCTGTGTGTGTGTGTGTGTGTGTGTGTGTTACACACACACATAAGGTGGCTAGATTTCCAACAAAGCCATGAGAACAATTCAATTGGTTGTGAAATAATAATGTCCGTAGATTCACTGAGGTCCAGAGTCTCTCAGGACCCTGGACTCTGCAGCCTACTCCAACCCCACAGGGGGATTGTCAGTTTCCATGGTCACAACAACTGGGTGGGGCTTTGGGATCCAGTGATTGTGACATAAAGGTGGAAAGAGGCCTGGATTTGAGTGCTGGCGTTTCATTTTCCAACATCTGCCACTTCCTGGCTGCCCGAATTAGGCTTGGTCGGGTGCCAAGAATAGAAAGTGGGGAACCGGGGAGAAGGCTCAATGGTTAAAGGCACTTGTTTGCAAAGCCTGCCAACTGGAGTTCAATTCCCCAGTCGCCCACATAAAGCTGATTGGCATTTGTTTGCAGTGGCAGAGACCCTGACACACCAACACACACACACACATGCACACATGCACACATGCAAATAAATTTGAAAAACAAATAGAAGAGAGAGTGGGAATTTGGTAGCAAGGACTTGGAGATAGCTCGATCCAGGAGAAGGGAGACCCTGGTGGTATCTCCTGGTACCACAGGTACTGTAGTACCATAGTACCACTGGCTAGCTCACCTTCTTTGATGTTCTGTGCACTTTCTCAGAGGTACCACAGGGCAGGGTTTCCTACCTCACAGTGTGGTCTCTACTGCTTCACTTTTCTTCTCATCATTTCAGTAGATACTGTCTTTGGTCTAGGAATACACATTCCCAAAGAGGGAACATTTTGTTGAGCTCAAATCTGGTCAGGTGTGCAGGGTAAGACAAATTAGCTCTGGCCCAAAGCTCAATCACATGGCTGAAAGCTGGTAGGCAGTCTCCTCTCCAAGTGCCTTCCCCTCCCAAGAGTAAATGTAATCTCACAGGGCTACTCGAAGGATAGTATCTGATTAAATAAGCTATGGTATGAAAATATTGACCACAGACCTGGCATAGAACAAGTGCTTATAGTGGATTGAATAGTATTCTTAAAAAATTCATGCCAGCACTGGAGAGGTGGTTCAGCAGTTAAGGCGCTTGCTTACAAAACCTAACAACCAGAGTTTAATTCCCCAGTGCCCACATAAAGCCAGATGCACAAAAGGGGTGCATGCATCTAGAGTTCATTTACAGTGGCCAGGGGTCCTGGTGTGCCCATTCTCTCTCTGTCTCTCTGCTTGCAAATTAATTAATTAATTAATTTTAAAAATTCATGTCCAGGGTTGTGGAGTTGGCTTATGGATAAAGTGTTTGCTATAGAAATGTAGTACCTGAGTTCAGATTCCCCAAAACCCAAGTTAAAAAAAATAACAGACACTTTAGCAGACACCTGTAATCCCAATGCGTTTATGGTAAGAAGGGAGGCAGAGACAGGAGTATCCACTGGAATCTTGCTGGCCAGATAAACTGAGAAACAGAGCAATAAACAACAGACACTGCCTCAGATGAGGTGGCAGATGGAGACCAACATGCCAGACTGTCATAAGAAAGGCAAAGCAAAAACCCATGGCCATCCTCATTCTTTATAACAGAGGTCAAATTAAAACTACCAGGAGATAGACGTCATGTTCAACCTATCAGAAAATTGGCAAAGATCATAAAATTTATTAATATTGTAAAATCAAGGGCTAAGAAAGATAAACCTTTTTTTTTTTATTTGAGACAAGTTGGGACATCATTCCCCGGGGGGGGGGCACTTTAGCACACCTTCTGGGCCAGCAAGCCCATTTCGAGGATGGCATCATACTAGAGACACAGGTGGGAACAAAGGTCTCTTCTTTGCAGCCCTGTTTGAACCACAATTGAAAACACCCAAATAACTTACCACTGACCCGTCTCTCTGACCCTTTCTTCAGCTTTTCGTGATGATTTTCCCTGTGACATTTTTAATTTGAGGCTCTTATGCTTTTTTTCCCTTTTTTGTTATTCATCTGGTTAGCTAATCCTATAAGTTCTTGGAGGCCGAGCCCATGTATCATATTCCTGAGGGACAATAACTACTGATACTGTGGTTAAAAAGTTGGAGAACTAACATCCATGTGAAAAACTACCTCCAATAGGCAGCTTCTGAAATAGCTCCCAATCAGCCTTCTGCTTATCGCTTCTGCTTCTGCCTCATCTTCTTCTTTCAAGTGTGGGCTAAATCGAATTGAAGCATAAAGTATCGGGATGTTACCTCCAAGGTTAGGTCATCTCTAGACTGTCTCGTTTGCTTGCTTTGATGAAAGGGTCATAAAAGCTTTCCTAAGGAGATGGAGAGTCCTATGTGGCAAGTAAGGAGGGTGGTCACTGACCAACCATCTACAAGGAACCAACAATACTATCTGAGCAATTGTGGGAAAGGCCCACCTCCAGTGGAGTCTCAACATGCCTGAAGCCTTGTGAAAAACCCAATCAGAGGACCCAGTTAAAATGCGCCTGACTCACAGAAACTTCAAGATAATAAATACTGTTGCTTAACTATTTGGGGGTGATTTGGTACAAAGAAACAGATAACAGATAACCAATATCATGCCTGAGTGCTATCTTGATTCAGGAAACACTGCCCAGCTGGAAACTGAAAGGTCTAGTTGCAAATTGGAAATGACCAGTGGAAAGAAATCCAAGTCAGAATGTAGAACGCAATGGGTGATTAACATTATGATGTTCATTTAAAAGTAAAAGTGATTTAACATTTAGTTCCCTCCTTTTAATTTATTCAATGGATGCCAGTTATTCCTTGAAATAAACTTTCAGTGTTGACTTTAAAAAAAAAAGTATCTGGATCCAAGGATACCTTGAATGGGGACCAAGAACCTGATCTCCAAGGGGAAGTCCTCACTAACCATAGGTCTTCAGAAAGGCTACACCCTCACCAAACTAGCAATATTTGTCTCAATTGACCAACTGACCAATCAGCATTCTCTGCTGCAGATTCTTTTTGTATTTTTCAGAAATCAACAAGAATTGTGGGTAACCGAAGACTCAACCAAGTGGATCTGAGTTGATGGGGGACACCCAAGCAGGAGATGAACCACGTAAAACTCACCAGTTAGAGGCCTAACACAACCTCTAAAGCAGTGGGATGATGAGCAAAAGAGCCCCACAGAGGCAGAGATCCTAGGGAAGGACAATGGAGAGAGGTACCAAGAGTGCCCAAAATTGTCCAAAACACAAATCCAGAGACTCTTAAAAGCCTATGCAAACTTTAAACTCACTGACCATGACTCAGGGAAATTTGGGGAAGAGGTGGTAGGAAGAATGTAAGAACCATGGGGGGAGAATAATACACAAAAGGGAATGCCATCCTGGTTTCAATGATTTTCTTTAATAACTTATGATACTGAGCATATTGTTTTGTTAATATAATATTATTCCAATAAAAAACCGTTTAAAAAAAGTATCTGAGCCAGGTGTGGTGGTTCACACATGTAATCCTAGCACCTAGGAGGCTAAAGCAGTCCGATCACCATGAGTTTACATAGTAAATTCAGGAAGGCCCAGACTATAGAGTGACACCTTGACTCAAAAAACAAAACCATTATCTGTACATACGAATTTAGAGTGTGCCCAATGAGAGAACAGCCAACATAAAACTGGACAGACAGGTTGAATTATAACATGGTTTTATATTTTGCCACATTTTTGTTTCATTTCATTTCATTTCTTGAGGCAGGGTATCATGGAGCCCAACTCGCCTGGAACTCACTGTGTAGCCTAGTCTGGCCTTGAACTCCTGAGCTTCCTGTCTCTGCCTTCTAAATGCTGGGATTACAGTCCTGGATCACCATGCATCTGGTCATTTTACAACATTTTAATCTACACTGATTTGTTTCCAAACTTGGAGAACACCATATTCTACTCTGCCCCTTTTTCTTAAGCAGGAGGAAGATAGAAGCGCCACATTTGGGAAGTATACAATTTAAGTGCCTTCATGATAGAGCATACTTTTTAAACTCATAAACAAAACAGGGTGGAAACTACTACAACCCCAGCCTCTAAAATCCGACCACAGGGCCACATCTCACAGCCTATAAATGACAGCAAGCAGAACTGGGGAGCTGGGTGTGACATGGCAGGGGTGTGACAGCAGCCCTGCAGGAGGAAAGCGGTACTTCCCTGGAGGTCATTGCCCTCTACCATCTTGACCTCATTCTCCACACAGAACTGAAGAGCAAGGAAAGTTAGAACCTAAAGACTTCCAAGTCACAAAGGACAACAGGACCAATAAGGTGGTGACGCGTGTTCGTCCATAGTCATATGGGCACCAAGTAGCAGCATGGGCATGCAGGATACACGGTTTTCTGCTTCCACCCAAGACAGAAGGATTGGCTTGGGCTTTAGCCGCAGGCCGACCTTCTGGGCACCACCTCCCTCTGAGATGCAGAGGTCTCCCAGGAAATCTCAGAGATGCTGCAAGGAGATACTGGAGGATCCAGGGAAAAGCAAGGCGCACCTGCAAGAAGTTCTGAAGTGAAAGGATGGGATGTGGGGGTGCCTTCTTTGCAGACTCCCAGCACAGTGCTCCCTCTGTGTCAACCCCCACCTAACATCCCAGCTCTGGGGCCACTCTGTTTCCGGGGGATCCGGGTCACTGCTTTGCATTTCCTCATTCTTGAGCAAGGTCCAGGGCGTCTCCGAGGTGAAACATTGCATCAAGCCATCTTTGGGAAGCACGTGGGTCATTCCCCTGGGAGTCTGCAGGATGCGGGCGAAGGTGGGAGTGAGCAGCCGGGTGGGTGTGGGAGGACCCAACTTCACCTTGGAGTTCAAGCGTTGAAAGGAAGCGAAGGGCTCTGCGTGCTCTTGGGAGGCTGGACTGGGCAGGTGCACGCGTGGCGGGGCCTTCAGAAGCGAGGGCGCGCGCGCAGAGATGCGCAGGTCAAACACCTGGACGAGACGCGGCGGCTAGAGGAGCCCGTGGGGAGGTCGCCGGAGCCCACGGGGATCGGGAGGACCCGGCCGCGCCTCGCGCAGGGCGGAGGCGGACACCTGGGTTCCCACGCGCCAAGGGCGGGCGCTAGGACCCGGGCGGCGCACCTGTCGGCCGTGACCGTGGCCGCGCCCCGCCCGCGCGGCAGCCGGAGCTCCCTGCCGGCCGGCCGGCTGTTCGAAGCGAGCGGAGCCTCCGCACGGACGCGCGTGGCCGCGGCTCACCATGGCCGAGCTGCTGCGGAGCCTGCAGGATTCCCAGCTCGTGGCGCGCTTCCAGCGCCGCTGCGGGCTCTTCCCGGCGCCCGAGGACGGTCCCCGGAAGGACGGCGTGGGCCCCTCGGAGCGGGCGGCCGGGGACCCCCAGCTCGCGCACCTCCCCGCAGCTCCGCAGGTAACCTCGCGCCCCCGGGGGCCGGCATCCTCCACCCACACCTCGCCGGTGTGCAGGGCGAGGCCCTTGTCACCCCTTCTCAGGTGACATCCAGCCCTTCTCAGACTTAAGGACACCAGAGCCTTTAAATACAATCCATGGAGAGACTTGCTACTTTAATTACTTTAATGAATAAGTTCTTGCCGCAGTAGATGCGGCCAAATCTGTAAGGGTTACATAATGGAAGAGAGCAGGGATGTCCTTGGCACCTCCCTGGGAGACATCCTGAGAACTCTCCGGGAGATCTGGGGTTCCCGTCCCAGCCCCTCCCTGCTCCGCACGGATGCGGGAGTGGGGGACCTCCAGCTGTTCTGAGGACACGACTGTGGGCGCTTATTCTTTCCTACCGAGGTCTACAGCCTCCCTAGCTGTCCATAGGCATAGGGTTCCCCTAGTCCTGGAGTCCCTCCTGCCAGGTGGGGTCATCTCACCCTGCTCCCCTCTAGGCGTCTTAGGGCGATTATGCAACCCTCTGCTGCGGGAGGGGAGGGACCGGGCAGGCTGCGGATGGCTGCTGGGGGTGCTCCTCTCCCAGGGCACCACAGAAGCTGCCCTCCCCTGGGCGAAGTAGAAAGTGTGACAAGAGAGGACAGGAGCAACAAGGCATATCCACAAAGCCACTTGTTTGTTTGTTTTGAAGCCACATTTTGTTCTCCCTGAAAGGTTCCAGTGACAATAAGGTGACTAGGTCTTCAAAGTTTAATAAGTGAGAAATTATGAAGAGCCTGGCTTTTTGTTGTTGTTGGTTTGGTTTGGTAACTCCCCCCCCCACACACACACACACAGGTAGGGTCTCACTGTAGCCCAGGCTGACCTGGCATTCACTCTGTAGTCCCAGCCTGGACTGGAGGCATCTTCCCACCACTGCCTTCTGAGTGCTGGGACTAAAGGTGTGTCTCACCACACCCCAAGGCCTGGCCAAGCCTGGCTTTTGTATAGGATGGAATTACAGAATTCTTGTGGAAGGGAGGGTGGCACCTTGGTTCTGTGTGTCACTTAGAAGTACTCCTGTCATTTCTTCTTCCTGTTTCACTGGTCCTTCTCTGTGCCATTCGACATACTGGTGACTTTTAGATGAATTCATCACCTCTCCATTGATTTGCCTAGAGTCACAAAGGGGACAGAGCACAGGACTAGAGTCTGCCCTGTAGTTTCCCTGGCTGTACCCAGCATACACCTAGGATCACATGGGCTGCTCTCTGCTGTCCTCTACCCCATCTCTAATTCATGGAGCCAAGGAGTGGATTTTTCTAGCTGCTTACACATTCAGCTGCATAACACACCACCAGATGAACAGGAAGCTGCACAGACTTCTTACAGAGTTATCTCCTTGCCCGACATGCCTGGGGTGTGTCAGGGGAGCCAAGGGTTGGGGTTCCCTCTTCCTACCCCACACAGGACTTCAGTCACTAGAGCCCATGAAGAAGTAAGTGGAAGTGAACTGAAAATTCAAGATAAGAAATGCCTTTACAGGTCATAACAGGAAAAAATTAACTCAAGAGCTTTTGATAAGGGACAGGTTAATGAATGTTTTCAAAGGTGGGGGGTGGTTTTAAGTGACTTAGGGAGGTTAATCCTTAACAAATATATGGGAAGTTCTCAAAAGTAATGATTTAGCCCTGTCCCTGGATCACTTCACAGGACTTGTAGGGGGCAATTGAGAACCACCCGAGCCATGCTCGCCCTCCTCTGCCTTGGTCCTTTACCCAAGTCTCTGGCTGAACTGCCCGTTTCCTCTAATTATCTGCCACCTACAGCTCGCTTGCTTTTCTTAAGACAGGCTCTTACTGTCTACCTAGCCCAGGGCCTCAAATTTGCAATCATCCTGCCCAGCTGCCTCCCAAATGCTGGGGTTTCAAGCATGTGCTAGCAAACTCAGCTTCCTTCAGCTTTTTCAGGTCAGTTTCTTGACAGGTCTCTTTACTGACTCCCAGCCCAGTTCCTCCTTTTATTTGCTTCTTGGGGTCTATTCCCTGCAGCATTTTCCTGCACTGTGTAAATAATGTTCCTGTGTGCAGATACCCGACCATCCCAGGCTCCTCCTTCGATGTAGTCCCGAACAGTGAGGGTATCTGCCTGTTCTCTTAATTCTTTTCTCCTCATTGGTTGGCACCTAGGAGAATCTCCGGCTGTTTTGTGAATATCTGAGTATTCAGATTGCAGTAGAAAATCAATAGGCTTTAAAACTTTAAGCAGAGAATCCTGAAGATCAAAAATTTAAAAAATCAAATGCTTCTTCCACATAACCTAGCAAATAGCTCTGGGATGTTCAAATAGTTTCCTTTATTGGAGTAACTATAGAGACCAGTGACTCTCATTCACTTGCTACATTTTCTGTTTATTTTAATCCTCTCTGCTGGATAAGTACGGAAATGATCAAGGACTTCCTTCCTCTCCAAATTCTTACAACACTACACACTCTGAGCTTAAAGATTAACTATGTCTTTTACAAACCAGGGTGTGGCTCGGCTTGCATAAACCTGTCATTAAAAAAAAATGGACTGGGCCTTAGACATTGCCCAGTAAGTCTGATTCCTGAAGGGTTAAGTGACTTACTGGGAACATCCCAGATGTCTGCAATCAGGGAAGGGATCTGACTTCAAAGTGTGGGGAGGCATCACACCAGCCTGGGCGAGGTGCAGAAGGGGTATTGATGAGTATTGAGTACCATTTTCAAAGTAATCTATTTGCAAGATTAACTGTGGGAGGGCATTCTTGATGGTGGCCAGGATCCCAGGACTGGGTAGGGCCTTAGGAAATGGTGCCCTCCTGGAGGCCAGGATCCCAGGACTGGGTAGGGCCTTAGGAAATGGTGCCTTCCTGGAGGCCAGGATCCCAGGACTGGATAGGGGACTTAGGAGATGGTGCCCTGCTGGAGGCCAGGATCCCAGGACTGGATAGGGGACTTAGGAGGTGATACCCTGCTGGAGGCCAGGATCCCAGGACTGAGGAGGAAGGCAGAAGCACAGACAAAATCCTGCTTATTTGTTCTGAGGTCAAGCAAACCTTAGATACAGTAGTGGTTTGATTTCTAACATTTTTGGTTGCCCAACACAGGTGTATTTTGGATTTCTTTCCCTCATAGCCCCAGTAGACGGGCTGTGTAGTCTTTCCAGGTATCACTGCCCTCAGTAAATACTTTTTTTTGATAACTTCTCATATATAATTCTATAGTTGGGCTGGAGAGAAGATCAAATATAAGTTGTCTTGACTTATATTTGATCCAATATTTCAAAAGGAGCCTTGGAACTCCTCTTGAAATATTGGCACCCTCTAAATCATTGAGTCTTCAAACCCCATCCTTGACTGTTGGCATGCTAACCTCCCAAGAATCAGGAGACTGGGATCTGGTTCTCTTGCCTTCCTTGTTCCATCTGCAAAACAGCACCGTGGAACAGAGCCACCATATATAGCCAAGCTGGTCATGGATTATAGTCAGTTAAAGGAATGGAACTTTAGAAGGAAATAAACAGACAAAACACTGTCCAGCGTGGAGCCCATGAAACCGAGTGTTTCTATGAATGTTCTTTTCCTGGGACCCACCCCCTTTGTGTGTGTGAGTGTGTATGTGTGAGTGTGTGTGTGAGTGTATGTGTGTATGTGTGAGTGTGTATATGTGTGTATGTATGTGTGAATGTGTGTATGTGTGTTTATGTGTGTGTGCATGCATGTGTGTGTATGTATGCATGTTATGTGTGTGTGCGCGTGTGTGAGTGTGTGCATGCGTATATGTGTATGTATGTGTGTATGTGTGTGCATGTGTGTGAGTGTGTGTATGCATGTGAGTGTGTGTGTGTGAGCCAATGGCTCAAGACAATGGTGACAGCTTTGATATTTTGATTTTATTACAACTAAATTGGCTAGTGGGTCAAACTTCAAGTTTTTATGACCCTTCACTGGGTGTTTAAGTTTGAAAGGGTAAATAAATGAGCCCCTTTGAAAATGGGTGGGGTGTGGTAGCACACACCTTTAATCCCAGCACGTGGGAAGCCAAATATTTTTTAAACATTTTTATTGTTAATAATTAGTTTCATTGTATCAGAAAATCTTGTGATGGTACCCTTATTTCCCTCCTCCCTATCCCCAAACCACTGGGGGCCCTCCTCGGTGGGCATACTAGATCATTCCATGGGGTAGGGGGTTATGAACTGTACAAGAGGTAGCCAGTTTTTTTCTCCTTTGTGTATTGTTGCTGAGGGGATGATGTCTCTGGCAGTTCTCCCCCACCATGGCTCTTACACTTTCCACCCCTCTTCCGCTCAGTTCCCTGAGTCATGGTGGGTGAGTTTTAAGTCTGCTTTACTGTTGAGATCTTAAGTGTCTCTGGACTTCTGCTTTGGATTGTGTTGGGTATCCTTGGTGTTTGTCTCCATTGACCTTTCCTGGGTTATCGGACTGGCTTTGGTGATAGGTCTCTTGTCTATCACCACTTTTTCAGTTTTTGTTTAAACTATATGTAACAGGCCAGGGATGGTTCATCTCCTGCCAGGATATCAGCCATCATCCCATGTCTTGGTGGAATTGGGTTGTCCACGACTCTTGCTGCCTTCTAAAATATATAAATAGAATCTTCAGCAGAGAGTGAGACTAGTATAGGCTAAATGAGACAAACATTGTTAATTTGGCAAGATTCTAATGGGTGTAACCTCTCTGTAGATCTCTGGTAGTGGGAATTTCCCCTTGGGGCCCAGGTTCTTGGTCCCCATAAGATTTTTCCATGGATCCCAGTTCCAGTTAAGGGTTCCTTACCACTGAGTGGATCTCTTAGCCAATCAGTAAGCTATTGATTACCCAACTAGGTTTAGCACCATTATTGCACAAATGAGCACTTCTTGACTTGCTGGTCTTTTCCATATAGCAGTGTGTTCAGCATTCTTGTGACATCAGTCAGTGTTGTATATCAGTGGTCTCTGCTTTCTCTAAATATCATTGACCAGTTTCCCCTGGAAGTTTATGTAACATCTTCCAGCACCACACATGCTACCATCTAGGGGTTGGTTACCATTTTGGATCTAGCAGGGTGTCTCGGTGTTGTGTGAAGACTTTCTGTGGTATCTTCAACAATAGAGTCTTACCTTTGGCCTGGGACGGATATTCAAGAATTTTGACAAAAGCCTGTCTTGTTTTGGGCATCTTGTGGGTCTCTTTGATCAACAGCTCAGTGTGGGAAGTAACCAATGACTGGGACAGGGAATTTCAGGCCTGGGCAATTTTTTCTTGGGGTTTGGCTTCCTCTCTTTCTATTTATGGCGATGCCCACAGCTTCAAGAGCTTACTGTATGAAAGTAAGGATTTTATGATATCAATTCATTATTGGTTTAGCTTATTATATAAGTCCCCCACACTCCCACTCCTCCCCCCAATTCCTGTATATATTTGATTACTCATTTTTTTTTTGCTGACTATACACATCATCATTGTTCAGAGGAGAAAATTTGGGAACACATGCTGAAAAAAATGCAATCTTGCCCATGTGCCACTGCCCAGTGCCCATTGCTCAGAAATGTTCAGCCTGATTTTTTATTTTATTTCATTTTTTTGAGGTAAGGTCTCTGTTAGCCCAGGCTGACCTTGAACTCTGTAGTTCCAGGCTATCCTTGAACTTACAGCAATCTTCTTACCTTTGCCTCCCAAGTAAAATAAAATAAAAAACATTTTATTTTTTATGAAAGGTTATCGTCTCTTATCCCCTCACCCTCATTCCCATTTCCCTGGGGCCCTCCTCAGTGAGGAGGTTATTGGTATTCACTGTGAGGTCATGAAGTCCTCACTCATTCTCTGCATATGTGTGTTGGGGTGGGGTGTAGAGAGGAGAACCATGCCTGAAGGTATTCCTACCCATTCTGCGGCTCTGACAGTCTTTTTGCCCCCTCTTCCTCAGTATTCTTTGAGCCATGGCAGGCCTGTTAGCAGTCTGAGTTAGTGTTCTCTGCAGCCTCTGGAGTTCTGTTTTGATGGATTTTGATTAACCACAGTGTCTGTCAGCATCACCCTGGAGCTGGTTGTCAGGCTAGCAGTGAGAGCAGTGTTCATGTCACAGCTTTCTCTGCAGTTTCTCCTCAGCCCAGTTCAACCTTATTTTTAATTGTATCCTGTTACTCCTGCCCATGGATAGACGATAGTCTCATTAACTTATTGCTAGACCTTTAAACTGTTTTGCATTAAAAGTAATAACATCTTTATACAAGTGTCTTTCCACATATTTTTGGGTAACCTCCTAATATAAATGTCTATACAGGGAATGAATGATGTGTATGTTATGGGCTCTAATGGAGTTACCAAGTTTCCCTAGAGGCAGGGATGGACTGGATGAGCAAATATGAGCACATATTTTCCCACACCCTCGCCATTGTTGGATGTTCCTGCTCTCTCACTCTGTGAAGAAATGGGTCACTTCTCCTCGTATTTCATCTTTGGTTCCTTCACTCGTAATAATTTGCTCCTCAGCTGCTATGTTTCTAGGACACTCATTTCTCTCAAGATCAAAATTTCATTCCTGTCTTAGGACAACCCAAATAAAATAATATGATGTAAAAAAAAAACCAAACATGCAAAAAACAAAACAAAACCACAATAACAATAACAACAAAAAAAATACAAGGATACACCCAAGGGCAGATAAATAAGAACAGGACTAACTCACTTCCTTATCACTTTCTTAGAAAAGACTCTGATGCCTCAGGCTAGAGCTGAGAAAGTCAGAGAGACAAAAATGGAGAGAAACTCTTTTTCCCTGGAGTAACTCCATTCTAAAACTTGAAGATGTGTCACTTCAGATGACTGATGACAGGAGCACGTGAATATGTGAGCAAGAAATAATTATCTTACTTAAAAGGTTTTGTAGAACCCAGAGCATCAAGTATTATAGGCAAGTGCTCCTCCATTGTCCTGCTTTTAAAATGTGGGCTGTCCACTGAGACTTGTTAGAAGTATCCAAGGAAAGAGGAGAAGGAGGAGTGACTTGACAGTGTGGAAATGACAGATGCCACCTTGACCAGTGATCAAGGTCGGCACCAACAGGGAGAGACATATCTATATTATACGCTTGATGTGAATTGAAATTACATATGCCTGATACATAGAGCCAGTCTGCAGAATAGTGACCAATGTTCTTCGAGACTGTCAAAGTCATCAAAAACAAGGAAGCTGACAGCCATCACATGTAAGAAGAGCCTAAGAACACATGCAGACTTCCTGGGAGGGACTTTGGAATACAAAAAAAAGGACATTAGGTAAAAACTAGGGCAGTTATATACAGTATGCACTTTAGCTAATTAGAATGCATTTTGAAACAAATGTGCTATACTAATTTAAGAAAGATATACATACATATGTGTATGTATGTATGTATATATTATATGTATATATGTATGTGTGTGTATTGTTTACTTTTTTTGAGACATGGTCTCACTCTAGTCCAGGCTGACCAGGAACTCCCTCTGTAGCTCCAGGTTGGCCTCAAACTCACAATGATCCTCCTACCTCAGCCTCCTGATTGCTGAGATTAAAGGTGTGTGCCACCACACCCGGCTTAATTTAAGAAATTAAAAATGGGGTTCTTGGGCTGGAGAGATGGCTTAGCGGTTAAGGCACTTGCCTCCGGTGCCTAAGGCCCCAGGTACCCACATAAGCCAGACCCACAAGGTGGTGAGCCTGGCTCTCTCTGTCTCTCTGCTTAAAAATGAATAAATAAAAATATAAAAAATGGGGTTCTTGGCTGTGAGGTAATGAGAGTACCAAACTATCTTAATTTTTTTGATATTGAAAATTGTTCTAAAATGCAGTCTACTTAGAATTCTATCTATGGGAAATTAACTGAAGGGCATTCATTGATGAGATCTGTTTGGACAGGGTAAGAAAAAAAATCAAGGTGTGAAGATGAAGTTTCTTTTTTTAAATATTTTATTTATTCATTTTTCAAGCAGAGAGAGAGAGAGAGAGAGAGAGTGCACCAGGGCCACCACCTTGTGGGTCTGGCTTATGTGGGTTCTGGGGAATTGAACCTGGGGCCTTAGGCACTGGAGGCAAGTGCCTTAACTGCTGAGCCATTTCTCCAGCCCGAAGATGAAGTTTCTTAACGGAGCAACTTCAGCCCCAACATGGAAGGTGAGAGAGGAGCAGACCCTCTGAGAACTGAGCTGTCAGAGAGGCCCTTAGCAGAGAAAGGCATGCTGGGAAGTGTTCCTCAGTGGCGTTGCGTGCCTAACATGTCAGTGCCCTATCCAGTCCCTCGCACCACACACAGAAAATTTAAAACCAAAGGGTTTTATAAAGAATAATAACTTCAACAAAGCTAGAAGCAGGGGCGATACAGCTCACATTCACATGCTTTCTGCCCTTCCCTCCCATTCGGCTGGTGCTCTCCTGCCACATTCCATCAGAAGCCACGGCGGTGGGCACCAGGCCACAGAGTCCAGAAAGCTGTGTCCCTGGAGAAAGGTGGGGGGCGGATCTGGGAGGATGAATGGAAACACTTCAGCACTGGCACTTGAAGAGCTTGCTGTGGCAGTTTTGGCTGGAAGGCTGGGCTCCAGCCAGAGCTGCTGGCTCAAACCTCCATGTGACTGAATTTGAACTTCATGCCAAGGACAGGGAGGGGGTGGCAAATCAATTTCATCCCCTGGGCCTAATCAGAATTGACAACTTCGAGCGTTAATAAGGGACTTCAGGGTGTCTCTGTGAGACAGGATATGGGGCTGATGGTGATGGCCACGTGGGAAGCAAGGAGCCTGGAGTGGCAGCCTTTCAGACAGAAGAGTTAGATTCAAACTGCAGCAAATACAGGGCATACATGAAGCCAAACCTTCATATCTGTCTGAGATTCTTCATACTTCTGTGGGATTTTCTTCTGAGGGAAGACACCACTGGTAGTGGTTTGAACTAGGCTTCCCCCATAATCTCTGTTGTCTGAATGCCAGGTCCTCAGCTGGTGGCATTTTGGGAATTGGAGCTTTGCTGAAGGAGGTGTGTTGTTGGGAGTGGGCATATGGGTGTCATAGCCAGCTTCCCTTGCCAGTGTTGGGCCCACTCTCGTGCTGAGTTGCTTCACTTGATGTGGCAGAGGTGACATCCAGCCTTTGCTCATGCCATCATAGAGCTTCCCCTGGAGTCTGTAAGCCAAAATAGCAAGTTTCCTCCCATCCGCTGCTTTGGATCGGGTGCTCTGTGCCAGCAACAAGAAGGTAACTGCAATGTCACCAATGGCTTCTTAAAATGTAGCTCACTGTGTGGTGAATTATGGGATCCCATCATTATGGCCACAAGCTGATTGGATGATGGTCAGTCATTGAGCTGAGACAGTCTTCTCTAAGCTGGAAAGCATCTCACACAGGCGTGCATTCCACCCATCTTTTGGATAGTCACTCCCAAGGGAGTTAAAGTCCAAGACCCTGATGCAGAAATGTGAAAAGCAGCTTCCTGATGAGCCCTAGAAAAGAGACAGAGGTATTTATTAAGCAGAAAAACCAAAAAGGCAACCGGAATGATGAAATTTGAAGTAAGAGGGGAGCAGGGTGTGTAGCAGTGAGAGAGGTGGGAGGAAATTTCGAGTGAATGAGGAGCTGAGTTTGGGGATAGACTAGCTCTGGGCACTTCCAGGAAGGGAACTGGCCAAGTGCTGTCATCACTGCTCCCTGGCTTTTCAGGAAATTAGTCTCCCCACGCAACCAGAATGTGGGTCCTGCTACTTTGATGGATTTGCAGGAAGTTTCTGTAGGGTCATTTCTCACTTTTGTCAAACTAGAAATGGGGACAGATGGGAAAGGGAACACAGGTTAGATTCCTTCCCTCATCTGTGTTCCATGGATCATAGCAAGTTCAATACTGTCTTCTCTGGTAGTGCTGGAGATTGAACCTTGGGCCTCATGCATGGTAGACCAGAACTTTACCACTGAGCTACATCCGCAGCCCAATACTCCATGAGGATTGAAGCATAAAGGATGTGTGATGTGCATTCTTCCTCTGTATTCATCAAGGTGATTATTGCCCTCTCCTTTCACAATGGAGGGTGGGTTATTTTAGCCCTGAACACTTACTGGCTGGGCCTTTTAGCTTGGCAGTGTTTTCAGCATTGGTTCCTGCCTTTGTATCCAGGAAACCAATGAGGGATTTTGATTAATGAATAGCTTTTTAATTGCTTTCCTTTCTTTTGTTGGACACCATGAAGGGAGTGTAAGCATTGCCAAAAACCGTTTTGTCGTGACACATCCAGCAAGTTACAAAATGAGACCAAATTACTTTGTTTTAGGATGCCTGTTGACAAGAAGCCTGCTCTCACTTTCTTGATTTATAAGGAAGATGTCAAGATGTCATTATGTTCAAAAAGCACTTGTACTTCAGATGTCATAGTTTTTGTTAATGAATAAGTTCTCTGTTGTCCTGAGAAGAATTATATCCTAAGTGAAAGTATTCTTACAGTTGATGTAATGCATACTTTTTCTTGGGAGAAAACATTGTCCAGGTCTCCAGACAACACATTAAAAGGGTTCCTCTCTATGTCAGGAATCTAAAAAAATAAAAAAGTTAAAGTTTAGTGTATCTCTGTTGCAGTTACTTTCTTGTTGTTGGAACAAAGCACCCAACCAAAAGCAGCTTAAAATTAAAAGCATCTTATGAGAAGAAAGGTTTTATTTTGGCTTAAAGACTCAAGGGGAAGCTTCATGATGGAAGAGGAAAGCATGGCATGAACAGAACTGGGCATCACTTCTGCCACAGCAGGTGGACAACAGCAGCAAGAGAGTGAGCCAAGCTAGCATTGGCATACTAGCGGCTAATGAACCTCAAGGTCCACCCCCAGCAACACACCTCCTCCAGCAAGGCTCCACTTCCCAAGTTGCCACATCAGCTGGGGACCCAGTATTCAAAACACTTGAGTTTAAAATGGAGGCATCTGATTCAAACCACCACACCATTATTCTACGTGCCTGGTAAGATCCATGCCACAAGTTGAGACAATGAAGCATCACAAAATCCCAGTCAGGATTGTGATTCATATATGTGTTGGCTCATTGTGCTGTAAGCATGTTACAGACTGGCTGACAAAGTGTGTTGGAAACAGGGAGAATCCTCTGGCTTGGAAAGGGAAGAAGCTGGCCCCCTAAGATCTTGAGGGAGTAGAGGCCTTGGGTCATGGGAAAGAGATAAAGAGCTTCCAAGGGCCACTTTGAATGATATTCTCCAAGCCCACATCCTCCCCAGGGCTCATGTCCCTGGTTAAATACAAAGTGATGCACCAGCCTAGGGGCTGCTCTTGTTCAGCTGGTTATTTGGTGACATTCCCTTCATCAGAAAAGCCTTCACTGTATTCTCTGGGCTTCTTGTGATTTCTCCAAATGGCAAAAATTTTGTTTTCAGAGAATTTTCTGGCAAACAAGATGATCAAAGCAGTGACCCCCAGGGGTAGAAGGAAGAGGAGACGGTGTAGAAAAGAAGGCTTTTGGGGCAAAACCTTAAACACCCAGATCTTAATTGACAGACAAAGGGCTTAGGTGAATATTTTCTTTGCTTAAAACACTGTTCTCTCTTGAAAAAAAAATGACCTGAAGGTGGCTGTGAAGTAAAACATCAAAGATTTGGTCAAAAATGTGAAAAGTGAAGCAATACTTTGTTTTCAGTTGGTCCCCCACCCCTTTCTGAATTGTGAGCTTTGGATGATTTTTTACTTAAGAAGGCAATACATTTTTAAATTTAGTTTTATAATTTTCAACCATGACAGAAAGATATTTTTATCTCAGAAATAATAGAAAACACCAAAAAAGGTTTTAAAAAAGAAAATCTCATCACCACGTGCAGCCCAGAGAAAAGTGGTATGGACATTTTACTGACTATATTTCCTTTTGCATCAACATGTAGGATGCTTTAATTGTGTGCACCTGTGTACATATGATAACAGAATGTATCAGATAATAGAATGTATCAGAAACACTTCTCACATCATTGGTTACTCCTTAGTTGTAGGACTTTAATAGTTGTATCACAGTTTATCATTTCCCAGTGATTTCATAGTACATGTATTTAGGACATTTCAATGTTTACCTTTCTGTCTCAATTTGAGTCCATATATGACAAGGCTGTCTCTCAGCTCTGTACACTTTCATATCCACTGCCCAGAGGCCTCCTAGAACATGTGTGTCAGCCATTGCTCTGCTCAAGTCTGCTGGCCTGTCAGCAAGTAGCACTTAGTATTAGCTTCTTAGGTTGGTGCTATTGTTAAAATCATAACTCAACTTGGATTAGTACAGTCGGACCTTAGAGGTACTTACAGCTTGAGTGATGAGCTCACCATGGTTATTATTCAGGCACAGCTCAGGAGATTTCCTCAGGCTCTGTCAGTCAATATCATCTTATCCTTCTGTCTCTTTAAATTAGTTTCACCTCCCCTTGAACTTGCATCGTGAAACGATGTAGGATGTAGCTGTGGTTTTCATGCCAATCCTACCCATCACATGAATATGTGAGTTCTTCCATCTCACTATGTGGATGTTATGATGAATAAAAGACATCTTTTTTATTATTTCATTATTAGCATCTTTTTTATTTTTACTTATTTTTAAAATGTGTGTGTTACGCACATGTGCGTGGCATGCACATATGTGGAGGTCAGAAGACAACTTCAAGGTGTCTGTACACCTTCTTGGAGACAGGGTCTCTCACTTCCGAAAATAAACAAGCACACTGCAAATGAACGAATGCAGGACTGGCTGGCAGAGAGCTTTCAATTCCTCTGACTCTCTCCCCTCCCTTTGTCACAGGCATGTTGGGATCACAGATCCATGCACCACTTTGCATCCATTTTTTCCCATGGGCACTGGGGAATTGAACCTGGGCTGGCAGGCTTTGCAAACCAGCACCTTTAACCACTGGGTCATCTCCCCAGCCTTATTTTTGCTTCTTTTTGAAATAACTTCAGGTTTTAAATAATTGCAAAAATACTAAAACAATTTTAACCTAATGTTGAAAATTATCCTTATGTTAGCTCCATATACAAAAAGTGCTATAACATTGCAATAATCCAACAAGGACACAGGTTTACTTTATGGACCTGTGGGTCTTGCTAAAGCATATTGGGCTCTACCCAGAAACATAAACTGTATTTAGCTTAGGTGTCTCTCTGATCTAATGTAGATCAATTCCTTAAGTCATTCTTCGCTTCCCTGATTTTAATACTTGAAGAATCCAGGCAAGTAATTTTGTATATAATCCCTCTGTTTACCTGATATTTCCTCAAAATTGCATTTCTATGTATTTGGTGGAAGTACTTAGGCAAAATACCATAAATACCATGACCGTGGTAGTACCTTATATCAGGAGGCATGTGATGTTAATTTATTTCATTACCAATGATTTTAAACATCTTCCCACCAGTGGTTAGAATAACCTTTCAGGTTATTGTTTTCCTCTGTGAAATTACTATCTTGTAGATATATATATATATATTGAAGCATCACAAATACCTTCTTTCTTGGCATCTTGCCACCAGCTAATTTTGGGATCCATTAGTGAAATGTTATTTTTTTTTTAAAAAGTATCATGCCAGTTTGATAGCAAGTGAAAATACTGCATTTCTGTATTTTCTCCTTTGATCGCTAGCAAGGTCAAGTATCTGTGTAGCAGACATCCAATTAGTCTTTTTGCTGATGCCCTAGGAATGTACTTTGTTCACTTTTTCCACTGTGGTTTCCATGCAGTTTTTTTTTCTTATGAGCATTAGATGATTTTTTTGCCTTGGCCATTGAGTATGAATAATTTCCACTGGGGGCCAAAGAGATGGCCCAAAAGAGTAGGAGAGTTTGCCATGCAGGCATGAGAGCCTGATGTCAACCTCCAACACCCACATAAAAAAGAACTTGGCATGGACACTCACACATCCATACACCTGTAACCCCAGTTCTGTGAGGGGAGGAGAGAGGAAAATTGTTGGGGCTCACTGATCAGCCAGTCTTACCAAAAACAAAACAAACCCACCTCCTCCCCCCCCCCCAGCAGCTTCCGGTTCAGTGAGAGACTCTGTCTCCAGGAAATGATTCAGAAGAACGATAGAAGAGGGCAATCAGTCTCCTACTCAAGTCTCCACATACATGTGCATGGGGCATGCACATCTTCACACACATGTTCATGAACATATGCACTGTACCACATATACTACTACTACTCACACACACACATACACACACACACACACACACACACACACACACACACACACGCCAAGCAAAGCTCCACCAGGCATCACTTCACAAGATCTTACAAGCAGTCTGAATGTTCTAATCCTTCTGTGAACAGAGACAAGCTCTGCAATCTGAGGACCCAAAGGGACAGAAAGTGATGCAGCTCCCTTGCACATATCTGTGGGTTCCGGTATCCATGTCTGTCCCTGTCCCTCTGTCCTCCTACCTTCTGTGCCTTCCAGCTGAGGCTTCTCATTTGTGTTCTGCAAAATGTCGGTGATAGGGCTGGAGAGATGGCTCAGCAGTTGAGGTGCTTGCCTGCAAAGCCTAAGGACCAGGTTCAATCCCCCCAGTACCTATGTAAAGCCAGATGCACCAGGTGGCACATGTGTCTGGAGTTCATTTGCAGTGCCTGGAGACCCTGGTGCACCCATTCTCTCTGTCTGCCTTTCTCTCACTCTCTCTCAAATAAATAAAATCTATATTTTTAAAATGTCTGGGATAGGTCAGGAACATTGGGTAGGGACTGGGGTTTCTGAAATGGGATAGCACCTGCGTGGAGGTCAGAAGACAACATTTGGGTTCATCGTCACCTTATACCTAGTTTGGCCCTTGTCTGTCATTGTTCACCACTTCCTGCTTGACTTTCTGCCTTCCGAGAAGCTCTCCTGTCTCCACCTCCCTTCTTGCTGTTGAGGCGTTTTCAGCTTCTGTGGTTTCTCTGTGAGGTGTGGGCTGGGGATCCCAACTCCATTCTCAGAGTTGCATCCAAGCTCTTTATCCACGAAGCCATCTCCCTAGCCCTGACATTTTATAATCAACGTTTGTTCTTTCCCACCTCACTGACTCCCCCCACCCCTGTGCCTGGTTGACCCAAAGAGGAACATGTTTATTTAATGCTCAAAAAGTTAATATTGGACTGGGATGTAGCTCAGTGGTAGAACACTTACCTAGCATTTATAAGGCCCTGGATTCCAAGCCTAGCACCAAAAAAGATTCAACAACTCAACTGTATCCTATGTCTGTACTCTCTACAAGAAATGCACTTAATGTCACAGTTAAGTTGAAGTAAAAACACCAAAAGTTATGTATGTAAATGATAAGATAAAAAGGCTGAAGTGTGTACATTACAATCAGCTAAGACTATAACATTGGTGTTCTACATATGCTTATCATGCAACTTACAGATGCACTCCTGGCATTGGCCCCAGACAGAGGAGGCCTTGGCCACACAGAAATCTACACTTGATTATTTGAAGCAATGTAATAAAAATTTGGAAACTATCAAAATGTCCCTTACTAGAAAAACTGGTTAAGCCAGAAATAGTGGTATAAATCTGTAATCCTGGCTATTCCAGAGGCTGAAGCAGGAGAATTCCAAGTTTGAGAAGCATGGCTGGACTCATAGCAAGTTCAAGGCCAGCCTGGGCAATTAACTGAGACCCTGTTTCAAAATAACAAAACGTTTTTAAAGTGCCGAAGATATAGGTCAATGGTGTAGCACTTGCCTAGTATGCATAAGGCTCTGGATTCAATTTCCAACATGGTGTGGGGGGATGTCCATTCCATAGAATAATCTGCTATGACAAGGAATGAAGGGTGTCACCCTCAAGAACCTCAGTGGATCACAAGAACATTGTGCTGAGCTGAGTAAAAAAGTCAATCTCAAAAAATTGTATACTGGTCAGATTTGGTGGTACAGGTCTGTAGCCTCAGCTACTGAAGAAGCAGAAACAGTCAGAGCAGAAATTTGGGGCTAGAGAGATGACTCAGCACTTAAAAGCACTTGCTTGCAAAGCCTGATGGCCAGGGTTTGATTCCCCAAAACCCATATAAAGTCAGATATACAAAGTGGCACATGGGTCTGGAGTTCATTTGCAGTGTGGGAGGAGGCCCTGGAGCACCCATTCTCTCTCTGTGTGTTCCTCACTCTCTCTCCCCAAATAAATAAATGATTCATCCTCTTCACTCACCCCAGAACATTTGCTTACAGCACCCCCATCTCTGGAATCGAACACGCTCAAGCTCACCTGTAATCAGGAAACCTTTTAAAAGAGCCGCCTGAGCCCAGGCCTCCTCCGTTTCTTCTCTGTTGGGTTCTGTTGCCTGGTATTTGCTGCCTTGGTGTGGGTAAGGTGAAATAAAGCTGGAAGGAAGAACTGAACATCATGTCAGTTTTAAGGCTTACTTTGCCTGTATATACTTTCAGTGAGAATGACTAATTTTCAGTTAAAGTCGTAAAAAGAGGCCATTGTCTTCTGATATACATAAAACATGAGAGTCATTTCTGCTTTATTTCAACTCAATGCCCAAGGGCTGGTGCTGGGCCAGAAAGCTGACTCATACTTTAATGGTGGCTCACCTGATCACAAGGTCAACAGCACACACCCCACATGGGAGAAGGGTCACATTTGGTTTATCATTGAATTATGTTCTCCCACAGGTAGTTTTTATTTTAACCTGCCAGATAGTGTTTATAAAATATCTAGTGATAAGATTTTTTTCAAGTTATGATAATTTATTATCATAATATATAAACAGGAGAAGAAAGAGCAGGGAAGAGAAATTCCTTTCCCCTCCCAGCATTGCTGGGAAGGTCGAGGAAAAGACCAGGGAAGAATTTCCCTCAGGTGGGGAACAGAAGTCTCTCCAGCGAGGAAGCTTCTGAGGAAGGGTCTCTGACGTGGTTCAGGTCCATTGACATGAAGGGCATCAACTAGAATGAGCCTCACCCTCAGGTTCAGGTGTCTAGAAAGGATTGGATTGGCTGATGTCCACACAGACACTGTCTCAGGAAGGGCCAGCCATTGGGGCTAACCTGGGAAAAGTTGTTGTTGCTGTTGCTGAGGGAGAGTTAGGAGATGGCTGCTGCTTAACTCCAGCTTGGGTGAGACTGAATCAGACTCCAGTTCTGAGTTCTAATCCCACAGGCAGAGTGGCCTCAATGACCCTGGTAGAGAAAGCTGTCTTGCTCTTCTCTGATCACCATTGCTCTCTTAAACACCATTCTCTTTCAGTAAATGATTCAGCAGGTCCCACAGATCAGATCCCTGCTCAACATTCCCCTGGATGGCTTCTTGCTGGTCCTGAACATGCATTGTTATTATTGCTATTTTCCTCAAACTATCTTCTAAGTGCAAGAGGGCATTGTCCTGTACATTCCGTGAGCAGCTTGGAGCTCTGGGAGCCCTTAAGTACCTGCTTGATGAGTGTGATCACGCCAGTACCACAGGCGCTCACCTTCTCTGTGAGAAGCCCCTTCACTGACTGACCAAATCATGCTTGCCAATCCTGGGTACCAGTTGTCATCACCTCAACTAGTGAATGCCTCCTAATGATAAGTTTTTTCAAGTATATTCTGCAAAGTAAAAAATGTGGTTATGAGATACAAAAAGGTATCATGAGTGTAATTAAAATTCTATAAATTTCTAAGCATGAAAATACACCCATTATATTTTGTTCAACCAAAAAATATAAAAATTAAAAATGAAGAGTTTTAGCACAAAAACATACACATAGACCAATGATCTAGTGCCATGGAGCCACACATAAACCCACACAGCTTAGAACCACCTGATTTTTTTTTATAAAGGTGTGTCAGAAACATATTTAAAAAAAAGACAGCTTCCTCATCAAATGGTGCCAGGCAGCCTAGATATCTACAGATAGAAGAATGAAGCCAGATCCATCGTTCTCATCCTGTATAAAAACCAACTTAAAATGGATCAAAGGCCTTAATGTTAGACCTAAAACCCAGAAACTGCTAGAGGAAAACCCAAGCAAAACACTTCAAGACATAGAAGGGCAAAGACTATGTGGAAAGGACTCCAGTAGCCGAGGAAATCCTGAGAACTGAGAAATGGGATTTCATGAAATTAAACGGTTTATGCAGCAAACGCCATACAATCAGCCTCCAGAATGAGAAATCTTTGCCAGCTGCATATCAGACAAGGGATTGATAACTAGAGTATATAAGGAACTGCAAACAGTAAACACACCAACAAAAGAGCATCATCCAACCAATAAACAGGCTAATGAATAGAATAAAAAGTTCTTCAAAAAAGAAATACAAATGGCCAGTAAATATTTGAAATAATATTTCAGCATCCTTAGCCATCAGGGAAATGCAAATTAAAACTATTTTGAGATTCTATCTCTCCCAGATCAGAATGGATGTCAAGAAGATAATCAGCAGCTAGCAAGGACGTGGAGACAGTAGAAACCTTGTACGCTGACTGATGGGGGAACGTAAACTGGTTCAGCCATAGCAACCAGGATGTGGGTTCCTCAAAGCACTACAAACTGAACCATTGCACTCCTGGGTATATGCCCAAAGTCAGTGTACCACACAGTACTACAGAGATACTTTTACATTCATTTTTATTATAGTTCTATTCACAGTGGCAAGATAGAGAACTGACCAAATGGATAAACAAAATGTGAATATAGTAAATATACATTTTATTCTTCCATAAAGCAGGGAAAATGGATGGAACTAGAAATCATCATGTTAAGTGAAATAAGCCAGATTCAGACAAATAAGTCATGTTTTCTCTCACATGAAGAACTTAGGTTTAGTCTTTCTAAGTGAAACAAAATGGCATGCCCTGTCATTGAACAAAGACCTCATGAGACATTGTAGTGTGTCTTCCCTGCTGTTCCCAACCCCCCACAGGAAAGCCCAGGAGCTTAGAATACATAGTGTTCTCCTACACAAATAAGAATCTCCTAATGCATGGAAAGATTTTGGCCCCAGAAGAGATCTCCTATACCCAAAGATGTATTCTTAGAGTGTTCAGAAATGACTTAAGAAAAGCAGTTGTTGAGTATTACACTACCCCTGCCCTCCAGAAAGGTTTTTGGCATATATTGTTGCTGTTGCTAGTTCCTTATCAATTGCTTTAGGACATGCACCGTTGTAGACCTGGTTGTACGTGTGTGGGCACCTGCAGGCCCTCATAGGTTTTTTTATTCCTCTTCATCTGGCCCTAGGGATGTAAGTGGCAAAACAGAATTAACCTGAGAGCATTCTGACTACCATCTTCAACTGTTCAGTCTAGTTCTTAGATGATATGAGAATTTATTAGCTTTAAGATAAAATATCACTAGGTTTTTTTAAAGAAAAAAACTTGGATATTTTCTCTTAAAAAACTGTCGACAAATAGTGTTTTCACTTTCCCAAAGGACTATAAAATAGGTGATATTCATGTTAATGTCATTTTAGTTGGAATTGTATTAAAACTGTGGTTTGATGTCTTAATGATCTGAACTCTGATTATTCCTGAGCGTGGTAGGTCTTTCCACTTACTTGACTCCCTCTAAATGCCTTTCAGTAGGTTTACGAGGTCTTTTTTAAAACAGTTTTGCACTGCTCATTCCTAGATAATTCTGTTATTGCTGAAATGTTTTGAAATTGCTTTTTCTATTTTCTGTGGCTGTATAGGAATGCGGTTGAATTTTGTATGTTGTTTGGTAACCTCATCAAACAAATTCCCTCATTTCCATGAGCTGACTATGAAAACAATGTTTTGAAGCCCTGTTCCTACTACTTTTGTTCAACAGATCTTGTGGTGGGGTGTGGGTGGTGGAGAATGTAGTAGAGAGTTCAAATCGACTTGTGTGTGTCTGGGTGTGCGTGTGCCATGGCTCCTGCATGGGGAGCAGAGAACAGCTTCAGAGTGTCGGGCCTCACTCCCCATCTTGTTTGAGACACTTTCTCTTGCTAGGCTAGCTGGCCAGCAAGCTTCTGTCCCTGGCTCCCATTGATGGAGGCACACTGGGATGACAGATGGTGCGCTCCTGCGTCCATCTTTATATGGGTTCTAAGGATCCAAACTGGTCATCAGGCTTGCTCAGCAAGCACTTTTTTTAAACCACTGAGACATCTCCCTAGCCCTCAAATCAACTTTTTTATACCATAACTGAATAGTAGAACCTCACACGTGGACCAATCATGTGTTGTAAAATACAGCATTGTAGCATACGGAATCACTGGTATATTATTTTCCAAGATTCCCCATGGCATGAATTATACAGGCCTTCCTTCTAGTGTGACACCAATTGTTTGCACTAAAAATGCCTTTCCAGGTCCTGCTTCCCCTCGTTCTGTTACAAAAATTGTTGTTTTAACAGCATTTTCTTCTTGTTCTGAAATAGCACCACCAATATTCAGCCAATATCTGTGAAGTCCCCATGATGTTCGACGCCCCAGGGATGTGAGGCAGGGAAATAGAAGGGTAGAAAGGACAAATTCCTTCTCAAAGATCATCAAAATTTAACTAAACAAGATCTTCTTTGCTCAGAATCCTAACTCTCCCTTAGGAAAACACTAAACCAACGTTTTCAAAGAAATGGCTACAAAGACTTCTGATGGAAATGCTTAGACAAGCTAAAGCTTACCAAACCTAGAATTAGGTACAGCTGAATGTCTCAGATATAGGAAAGAAAACAATAAATGTGGACTTTGCATGAGAAAAAAAGTCCTTGGGGGATTTATTATTACGGTATATGACATATAAATTTCATGCTCAAGCCTAGAATATTGTAAGTTAAGAGAATTTTAAAATTGGAAAAGAAACTGTGAGCATGAATAATGAGCTAGCATTTGAAGCATGTGGGCACCCTGCTCCTGTTAATTCTTAGCCAAGACCCTCACCCCCCCCCAAAAAAAAAAAACAACAGTTAACTATTCTATGACCAGGAAAAGGAGGATCCTCCCTGACGCTTGACTGTGTGTAGAGTCATGAGAAGGAAGCCATCCTGGAGAGCCCCACATGGGACGTGGTAACCAGTGTGGGTGAACAGCCTAACTGGCTGATGTTGGCAGCCCTCCTTGAACCACAGCTCAGAGCCTGGTAGACCAAAAACTGACCACAGTTGATATACTTTATTCACACATGGTTTTAGTAGTGAGAACTGGCTAGATTTCCTGGCTTCTAGTTTTGTTAAGAAAATAGGAGATGTTGTGGGCTGGCTTGTATTCTCCATGAACACAAGAGGTTGGTTGGCACTTGCGGCAGCCTGTGTGTGCTAAGTGAGCTTAAGTGGTCCCCACCATCTCCTCTTGACTTAGGTCTGAACTTGCTTGGCTTGATGATATCACTTGCCTGAGCAGGTGTGAGCACACGTATGTGTGGATGTGTGTGGAGGCCGACTGTCAACATCAAGTGTCATTCTCAGTTGCTCTCAGCCTTGTTTTTTGAGAGTGTCTCACTTTGGACCTGGAGCTCACCAATTCAGCTCAACTAGTTAGGCATCAAGCCCCACTGATCCTCCTGTTTCCACCTCCCCAGCACCGGGATTATAGATGAACACCATTGTGTCTGTCTTGTTCTTGGGTGCTAGCAACTCAAACTCAGGTCCTCATGCTGTGTGGCACACATATGACCCAGGGAGCCATCTCTTCATCCCCTAGCTAGGCTTTTTAATTTGCTGCTTCCAGATGAGAAAATTCCAGAGAGAATAGTCAGGGTTCTGAGGCCAGAAGGTCTTTGCTACACCAGGAGCTTGGACACTGTATGCGATGATCACACCATGGGAAAGACTCGGGACCACCATGGAGTGATGAGGTTGATGGAAGAGTGTGTGAGAGAGAACGAAAGCTGACTGTTGACTTGCTATAGAGTATTTGTTGCTGTTCTGGACTTTCTCCAGAGAACCTGGAGGCTTGAACTTGCTGCTCTCCTCCGCATCTTTGCATCAGCAAGCTGATGGGCCACTGCCTCCTGCCTCACTTGTACACCAGACAGAAGCTCCATTCTGGATGAGGCTTATGAGAAAGGATATGGTGAATTCTATAGTGTATAAGAGATTTGGATAGTCAGAATGTTGGAGAGAATGTTCCAGAAGCAGAGACTTGTAGCGTAAAAGACCACTGAGAAATAAATGTGCCATGTGGAAGGACATTTAAGAAACCTAACTGACATGAGCAGAAGAAAGCGCACAAAGGAGCCGGGCGTGGTGGCACACGCCTTTAATCCCAGCACTTGGGAGGCAGAGGTAGGAGGATCGCCGTGAGTCCAAGGCCACCCTGAGACTACATAGTGAATTCCAGGTCAGCCTGGGCTAGAGTGAGACCCTACCTCAAAAAAACAAAAAAAGAAAGAAAGAAAAAAAAAAAAGAAAGCACACAAAGGTGTCTACCCAAGGATGGGTATGTTGTATCCATTTACAAAAATAGTTTAGTCTGATTTTCTAATGAATGTGCCTTCAATTCTATTCCGCAGGAATGAATATTCACTTATAATATGTTAATGTCTGTGCTAATTCATCTTCACTGGCAACTTGGATAGATTTATAATCTCCTAGGAGATTGGTGAGGCATATCTTTGAGTGTGTCTGTAAGGGTGTTTCTGGGGGTGATTAACTGAGAGATAAAGGCTCACTCTAAATATAGTTTGCACCATTTGATGGGCTGGGGACCCAGGCAGAATGGAAAGGGAGAAACCAGAAAGTCTGGGCGTCAGCATTCCATTCCTTTGCTTCTCCATCCCTGTGATATGAGGAGCTGTCCTCTGTCACATGCTCTTCCTGCCATGAAGTTCTGCCCAAGTGCTTGGGGCCAAGTAGCCACACACTGAACCCTCTGGAACTATGGAGCAAAATAAATAATTCTTCCCTCAAGTTGTTTCTGTCAGGCATTTTATCATAGTGACAAGAAAAGTAACTAAAACAGTGAATATATAATGTTCATTCAAATCTATTATCATAATTTATATTCCTAGTCAACTCATGACCACTCCATCTTTTGCTCATATACACACTATAGTGAATGTCTGTGTGTCTTTTTTGACTTGCTTTAGACATTTTCAATGGATTGACAGGGCTGAGAAATGGATGTCATCCCTGTTTTTATATCTGGAGATAACTTACTACTGTGAGTCTAAGGATTTGGGACATGGTGGTAAAGATATTGATGGCAGTGAGAAGACAAGAGAAAAATGAAGAATTACGGTTGCTAGGAAATATTATCACCTTGGTA
>PVHP010014875.1:0-38361 GCA_004024765.1 Zapus hudsonius
AGCCAGCTTCCCCTTGCCAGAGTTTGGCACACCTTCCTGCCGCTGTTTGCAGTGCTGTGGCAGAGGTGATGTCCAGCCCTCTGCTCATGCCATCGTTTTCCCTGCCAGGATGGAGTCTCCCCTCGAGTCCGTAAGCCAAATAAACCCATTCCTCCACAAGCCACTTTTGTTTGGGTTCTTTCTGCGCAGCAACTAGAAAGCTGACCTCAACAAGCATTTGTAATCTGGAAAGGATAGTTAGGAGAAATAGCTTTATTTTTTGAGCCAGCTATGTCCTGAGTCCGTTAGAAAACATCTAAGATCTGCTGAAAAGCTGAATTGCTGTTATTTTTAGAATAAATTTTTCTATCTGCACCACATGTATGACATTAAAAGGAATTTGGTACTTCTGTTTGGTTTGGTGCACATTTTAGCTGAACATGTCAGCTTAATATTCATATATCATACAATTTATTGTTACTATTGATGCTATTTTTTTAAATTTCCATTCAAGTATACCCTGTTCTCTAGCCTCCAACAATGATGTCCTCAATGTCCTTCCGGTTCACACTGGTGTCTCCTTTAGAACTTCTATCTCATTCACTCCGAAGCCAAAGACACCTGGGTTTAGCTCTGTTATAGCAGGAGCCTGCTTCCATTTGAGGTCAAACTCATATTTTGATCAACTACTGTTCTGTAGAAAAACACCCCAAATCTTAGCAGCTCAAAATCATGGTTGATTTTTCTCTTCCTGGTCAGGTGGGCTGTCTGAACTCTGGTCTGTTTGGTTTGTCTCCCTCATAGGAAGCTTGGCTTCTGAAAGTGGTTCAGCTCAGGTGGCTGGATTTTAAATACGATTGATCATTTGCTAAAGTGGGCATGGTTGTCAGCTGGCAGCTAACTGAGGCTATTGAATGGTATGCTTAGACATGCCTGAGCATCTCACCATGTGGAGCCTGGGATCTGAACCAGAACTTCCCAAGATCAAATGTTCCAGGGGGACAGAGAATAGACACTATAAGTGTAATAAAGGTCTATGCCTACAACTTGCATAAAGTAATTTTTGATGCACACCACTTGGAAAAGTAAACATGGAGCCTACAGCCATAGGCTTCATCTCTTGATGGGTTGTTTAAAAAAAAACACAGAGAATAGCTTTCAGAAATGTGTATACTTCTGTATCCAACTTCCTACAATACAATACGGTGTAGACATACTGCTATTTGATTTTGTGTACTGATTGCAAGAGCTCAGGAAAATGTGTGCTGAGGCATTGTATCTGCCCCTCCCCAGAGAATGACTGATGCATCCATGACCCCACAGTGAACACCAATAACCACAGTAAGGCGGTTCCTCTGGATTGGGACAGGAAGAGAGGATGTAAGAGTATAACCTGATGGGAATATGACCAACACCCAATAGCTTCATACAATAAGATTCATAATCAATTAAAACACAGTAGAGGAATTAGCTGTGGGAAGAAGCATGCAGGGGGAGACGCAAGCAGAGGTGTGGAAAAAGAGAGGGAGGTGAGGGATTACGATCAAAATACATTTTTTAAAAAATATATTTTATTCATTTTCAAGCAGAGAGAGAGAGAGAGAGAGAGAGAGAGAGAGAGTACTAGGGCCACCACCTTGTGGGTGTGGCTTAAGTGGGTCCTGGGGAATTGAACCCGGGGGCCTTAGGCACTGGAGGCAAGTGCCTTACCCGCTGAGCCATCTCTCCAGCCCTCAAAATACATTTTGTACATGCATAAAAATTGTCAATAAAAAATTTAAAAGAACACGTAAGTTTTCATTCCTCCACTTAATCAAGAACATTTCTCAAACATTACCTATTGATCTAATTTTTTTTTCAACACTCCAATCACTGTACAGGATCATGGACACAGTTCAAGTCATACTGTAACTTCTCCTACGTCAGAATCAAAGCCCATGTCAGCCTTCAACTAACATCTCATATCTATTCTTCTTTACATTTAAACTCTTACCTCCTTTCATCCTGTCTCACCTCTCTTCTGAACAGGATCCCCCACCCCTACCAGCCTGTACTTGTCAATTTTACCATTAATTAGCATTTTGATAAACCACTGGTTAATGAATTTGTTTTCCTGTCATTTGCCCTTCAGGAATGTCTCCTAGCATTGAATATTCCCTATGAAAACACTCTATTTACTTAGCTTCCACACCATTATACTCAAGTGACTTCTACCTCCCTGGTCACTTTTCAATTAATACATTCCTAACTTCCTCTCATTTCAGAATCTTAAGGTATTGGAGTGTCACAAGACTCAAGAGTTCGTATTCCTTTGCATTTATTATTCCAAATCATGGCAATATCATAGGTATAAATATTTTATATACTAACGTCCCCAAATTATATCCATAGTTTAAATCTTGAGCTGAATTCCCAACTGTATATCCAACTGATCACTACACATCCTCAATCATGGGCAACCAGCATTGTTCTTGAAATGTCTTAAAGTGACCTCCCCACATCGACCGTCAAACCTTCCTCTTCTTTAGACTCCATTCTTCTAAGAGATTAAGGCAATAAACATCAGGTCACTCTGACTATCTCACTTTTTAACCCCAAACTAATCTATCCCCAAGCCATCTCCATCACTAATATCCTGGCCCAAATCTATGCCGATGTTGCTTCTGTAAGTTCTTCCCTGGTTCCCATCATTCATACTTAGTCCTGATAATCTACACTTGACAAATCAGAGTGATTCCTCCTCGAAAAACCGGTCACATTATTACACTTCCTTGCTCAGGCTCTCAAAGGCTTTCCATCTCACTCAGTCTAAATGCAAAATTGCCTTGAAATGATCTGTAAGGCATATAATTGACTTAGTAGCTCACTGGGGTCCTCTCATGACTGCAGCTGACTGGACTTAGCGTCTGCTCATGCTGAAAGACGAAGAACAAAGCAGTGAGAGGTGCAAGAGCCATGGCAAAGAGAATGCTGAGAGCCAGCACAGCAGCCTTCCCTCTAAGTGGGTGTTGACATGACACACACACCCTGCACCCTGCAATGCTCCTCTAGGCCCCTTCATCACAGAGTCCCTGGGTCTCCTTTACTTCCTCTTAATGTTAAATATTTACATGTAAATAAAGAACCCTGGAATCTCAATGAACTTCACTATTCCCTTTCACTAGGACCACCTTGTTCAAACGTTCAGGGACTGAGATAATTCAGATTTATGATTGTGAGGAAATGAGGCAGATTTAATGCTGGATAGGCTCCTGCATCTCTTGTAACCTCACAACAGCTCTTTGACATGTTTGGGATTATCCCACTTTATTTCCTCTTGAAAAGGGAAAGTAATGGCAAAGCTGTAAATGGGAAGAGCTCAGAGGGGAGCTTAAGTGGGTCTGATTCAACCCCGCAGTGATGGCTTAGCACAGCCCTGCACACAGGGAAACATCTTGTTAAACTCACTCCATGTCCCTTTACAGCAAGAAGCATAATATTCACAAGAGGGATGACGTTCTAATAATGAGGTTTATGAGAAGGGATTTGTAGGATATAAATTGTCTCAACCTAGTAAATCATATTGATATTTCCCCCTCTAATGTGCCTATGATTTCTTTAAAAAAAATCACAAAGTCATAGTATCAGGGACTTTAGGGTAGACCTTGGAGAGGAACACACACACACACACACACACACACACACACACACACACACACAGGGACTGAAGTGTAGGGCAATGGCACAGTTTTTTTTTTAATTAACTCAGAGCACCAGAATCCATACTCAGTGAAATCCTTCTTCCACAAAAACACATCTTTTGAGCTGAAAATTTCTTTGCATTAACTTATTCCACTAAGAGGGAATTCTCTTTTCAGCTTCCCTATATAGAATTAACCATTCAAGAGCAGGTGTAATCCAGTTAAGTAGATGCTGCAGAGACACACCATCCAGATGACTATGCTCAGGGAGTCAGTGGTGCTCAGCTGGGGCTCACAGAAGTTTCCATTACATTCTTAGCCAGCATGTATGTTCAGTTGCATTGAGTGCATGTATGTCAGTTGCACTGAATGCATGTATGTTCAGTTGCATGTGGGTGCATGGATGTTCAGTTGCATTGAATGCATGTATGTTCAGTTGCATGTGAGTGCATTTATGTTCAATTGCATTGAAAGCATGTATGTTCAGTTGCATGTGGGTGCATGGATGTTCAGCTGCATGCGAGTGCATGTATGCTCAGTTGCATGTAGGTGCATGTATGTTCCGTTGCATTGAGTGCATGTACATGTGGTGGCCAATAATCAGTTTAGGTGTCTTCCTCAATCACTTTCCACTTTATTTACTGAAGCACATTCTCTCACTTGAACCCATTGCTCCCAATTAAGTCAGTCAAGCAAGGAAATCACCTATCTCTGCTCCCAAGTTTGGGGATTATAGGAAGTTTGCCATGCCCATCTGTCGTAGTCACCTTCCCATTGCTGGGACAAAACACCAAATCAAAACCAGCTAATGGGAAGAAAGGGGTTGTTTTGACTTACAGTCTCAAGGGAAAGCTCCATGATGACAGGGGAAAATGGTAGAGCAGAGACTAGACATCATATCCTTATCAAAATCATGTGGACAACAACAGCATGACAGTGATCCAAACAGTAGAAAGCAGAGCTGGTTATAATACCCCCAGGAGTGGTCCCAGAAACACACCTCCAGCAAGACTCTACCTCCCAATGTTTATGGGAACAACTAATTCAAATCCCCACACCAACCAACATTGACATAATCCTTAGGAACTAAACTAAGATCCTCATTCTTTCATGGCACATGCTTTATCTAGGAAGCCATCACTTTATTTGCCTGTGATGGAGGCCTGCTCCGAAAACTAAGGGGAAAAGTATATGTGGAAAATTTTAAGAAGGAGTAAGACAAACATTGAAGGCAGATCTCAGAAAGAAAAGCATGAGCAAAATAAATGGGCAGCAACAGGAGAAGCACTGAGAACAGTGCTTAGAATCATGAAAGGATTCTTCTAGCACTGGTATATCTATCAATAAAATAAAGAGCCAGAGCTGGGGCACCTCTTAAGCTTTGAATAGCATGGGTTAAACCACCATTTATTCCCTTTACCTCTGTCACCATAAAAGGGATATGGTAAAAACACCCGTGTGCCTATGAAACAAGGAGAACCCAGCATTCTGCTGTTACCAGGGCAACCCGAGTATCCCACTTGGATGCTAATCTCACTCCTCCACCATTGTAGAGTGGACACCACGGCCCATAGCTACACCACACTGCAGCTGAGGGTGATCGACATGGGTCCTCAAAGGCATTACCATACTGGCATCATGGTGGATATGAAGGCTGGGTAGCCCAAATATATTCCCAAGGTTGTAGCTTCTAATTTATGTGAAATTACTAAGAATTAATTTTAAAAACTACTAATTAAAACTCTGAAAAATAAGGAAACACACAAATAAGGGATTTGTGGTGAATTCAGGGATTTTTCTGTGATTTGTAGAGTGGGGGAAGGCTTTGAGCCACATTAGAGGGTGTGAAATTTCATCTTTATTGTTGGTTTGATGAGATTTAGAGTCAACTAGGAGTAAACTTCTGAGCAAGTGTGTGAAGGTGTTTTAAGAGGGGTTTAACTGAAATGGGAAAACCCACCCTGACACACTGACTAGACCACGGTGCATTCTGCTGCCATGCCTTCCCCGCCATGATGGATTGTGTCCTCTGATACTGTGAGCCAAACTAAACCCTACTCTTGTTAAGTATCTTCTGTCAGCTACTTTGTCGCAGCAATGGAAAAAGTAAGATGGACCTAGAATGAACGATGGATGTTCGCAGTATGCCTCACAGCTCATAGGCTGACAATAAGTGTTAACTTTCATTCATTGGGAAAGTTTTACACTCTTACTAAATGTGAATGTTTCTTCTCCTTAAAACATGGCCAAAGATACCAGATTTGAACATTTGCAATGAGGGTAGTAAGTGTAGTAGAAAGCAATTTTGGTAATGAGTAGTTAATTAGTAAATTAGAGGAAAAAAATTAACATTGTAATTACTGTTACATTATCATTAAGGAAAAAACCCACATCGATGAGCTAATGAAAGACTGACTTTATTTGTTTAACTAAACCGAGAGTGATAGGAGACTCGGCTGTAAGTCCAGGCAAGATTCCCCTTTTCTCGTGGCACAAACTGAGTGTTCCCCATGAAGCTTCTCCTCACAACAACAGATGGAAGACGTTCCTGTTCACATCGACAAGCTCAGCTGCCTCCAGGGCACAGGAGATGGTATATGATTTCAAGTGTCCATTGTTAAATCTCAGTAAAGGCTGAGATTTCAAGACTTCTAATGAAGATCATGGTGAAAATGCTATAATCTGCCCCAAACCCAGGTAAAAATGCTCTTCATATTCAACCTTCAGGGAATCATTAAGCTCTAAGGAACTGAGGGAATCTGTAGCAGGTGTAGAAATTCAGACAGCTATAAATTATCACTGAATATGGCACCAAACAGAGCAGTATTTCTGAATAATTTCTTTATGCCTGTCACAAGAATTTGGCATGCAACTCTGTCCTGCAATGGATGTCATAAATACAATAATTTATGGTTTGTTTCCCACCCAGTAATGTGCAATGTCATACTAAACTTGAGAACAAGCACAATTAGAATAATCAGTTGTGACATTTTTTGAAATGTTTCTATTTAATTATTTTTTCCTGCTACAGACTGACATTAATAGCTTTTTTGAGATGAGAAATCATAATAATTATTTCAGAGAAAATGACAGAGATAAATGTTATTCATGTAAGGAGGCAGAGTCAATCAAGTAACTGATTGATGGTTAGATTCGTGAACAAGAAGATGAAGTTCTACTTCTGTGGTTTGGTCCCTACTAGAATCTTCTAGAGAACAAGCAGGAAGTGATCAAAGTTGTTCGCCATGTGTCATTTCCTCTGCAATTCACATTTCTCTGTCTGCTGGGGAAGAGTGAAAAGTGTTCCAGCTTGAGATTGGATACTCTCTGGGGAGGAATTCTTTTCTCACCAACTTCTTCCTAACAATATGACCTGAGTGACTGGCTTTCTTGGAATTGTGGAACCAACTTTTACATGGGCATCTCAGAAAGCAGCATTGGGGGGGGCTGGAGTGAATCAATCCATCCATCAGTCCTTTGAAATGCAAGGAAACCACATGCAATTAACACAAAACCCAGCATCTCACCCTCTTAATAACACAAAGCCTATTTACAGCCATTTAATCTCTATTAAAGGGGCCACAGAACCCTTATTGATTTTTCTGTTTCCTGAGATGAGAAAAAAGCATGAACTTAATTAGGTTCGACATTCTAATCACAACTCTATTCATTTCTTGAACTTTTCTAGTGTCCTGAAGCCTGGGAATATCTATGTGTGAAGGTGAGACCTTGGATACAGCTTTTAGACATAAAAGAGAAAAAGCAGCAGAGAACAGGCTGATAGAAACATGAGTGGAAGGACAAGACAGGTGACCCTTGTCCCTACACAGTAGTGTCTCAGCAAGGGTGATTCCTGCTCAGAGACAAACAAGGCCTCCTAGGTGTCGGGAAGCACTGAGAGCCTGGTTTGGTATAGTTCACTCTACTCGATGACCCTCTGTCCCTGAGAAAGGGGGTCTCGGCAGTGACTGATCTGTAGGAAGTGAGGAGCACCCATTCATGTTCCCCATTGCAACTCATTCATTGGGTTGAAAGGATCACTGAGAATGGTACTTAGGACTGTTAACCTCCAATATTGAAACGAAATAGAGATGTTAACACAATTCACTATGCAGACATGGCCTAGAGCAACATGGTCCTCAGGCTTCAGACCAGAAAGATGCCTTTGAATGCCTGGAAAAATTCTTAGTTGATGATTTATGAGAAGGAATAAGATTCTGGTGGTTCCACAGAAGCAGGGATCAGGGGAGTGTTGGGGTTCACTTGTGAGCCAGGAGGCCAGCCAGAGCAACAGGCAGAACCACCAGGGAGAAGTCTCTGGTGCCAACCATGCATAGAGGTGAAAGTCCAAACAGTTCTTTCCTCCAAAGAAAGTTATTTTGGAATATTTTTTTCTAGACTTATAGAGCTGTAGCACACTCTACTTGGATCAATTATTTTGGGGATCCATTCTATGAATAACATACAAAGATTCCATTTAGCGTCTTCTGGAGATATGGTGTGATGGTTTAGTTCTGTTGTCAATTTGACCAGATTGAGACTGATGTGAGAGACCTCTTGGGCAGGTCTGGGAGGGTGTTATTAGGCAGAAAAAATGAGCAAAGGAAAACTCCTGAATGTGCAGCCCTTCCGCTGAGGGACTGTAGATAAAGAAGCTCCAGAGGAAGACCAGAACTTTTCATTTTTATTTTAATTTTTATTAAATAGAAATTTTGTTTTATAAACCGGGCGTGGTGGCGCACGCCTTTAATCCCAGCACTCGGGAGGCAGAGGTAGGAGGATCACCATGAGTTTGAGGCCACCCTGAGACCACATAATTCCAGGTCACATAAATTCACATAAAGTGAATTCCAGGTCAGCCTGGACTAGAGCAAGACCCTACCTTGAAAAACCAAAAAAAAAAAAGAAAGAAATTTTGTTTTATGGACACATCATTTGTTGGTCCCACTCCTGTCCTCCCCACAACCCTCCTCAAAGGGGTTACTGTTATTCACCATGGGGTTATGGGTTATGAATGCAGCAGTCAGTCATCGTGAGGGGATACATGTGATGCCTCTGGATACTCCTTCCCACCCTGTGCATTCTTTCTGCCCCCTCTTCCACAATGTTCCCTGAGCCATGGTGGCTGTGCTATGAGTCTATTTTAGTGTTGGGCTATCAGCAACTTCTGGATTTCTGCTTTGATACATTTTGAATGTCTTCAGTGTCTATTGCTATCTCCTTGGTGCAGGTTGTCAGGGTCACTGTGAGAGCAGACCTTAGGGTTACCTTGACATTCTCTGGCAAGTTATGATCCTGGCTGATGTGCTCATCTCATGACAAGGAGTCAGCTCTCTTTTCTTGTCATGTTTATGGATTTTGATTCTCCCTGGTTCCTAACTGTCCATGCTACTTGCTGGTGGATGCCTTTTATCAGTTGCCCTTGTGACTCACTTGTGTGTGCATCTGCCCTGTTTCAGCTCTCCTTCATGGACATTAGAACTGAGTTTTATTAGCTTTACAACATGGACCCAAGGCTAGTATCTGCTGGGCCTTCAACGGCAACTTGGGCTTGCTGAAGCTCTAGCATCCAGGCATACCTGTGTGGAATTATCTTGATTAAGTCAACTGATGTTGGAAACACCTATATAAGGGCAGGATTCCTTATAAAATGTCAAATTATATATATATATATATATATATATATATATATATATATATATATATATATGTGTGTGTGTGTGTGTGTGTGTGTGTGTGTGTGTGTGTGTGTGTGTGTGTATGTGTGTGTGTGTGTATCAAAAGGAAAAATGTCAGCTGAGCTCCAGCATTCACTCTCCTCACAGTAGACTATTTGTGACCAGTCTTGCTTCAAGGTCTTCCTCCAAGCCTTTCCAGCCATGATAAACTATAATGTTGAAATGTATGCAGACATAAACCCTCCTTCCTTAAATTGCTTCTTGTCAGGTATTTGGTTGCAGCAATGAGAAAGGTAACTGATACACTGCGGAAATTTGAATACTTGACTTTGGATCCCTAGAACCCACAGAGAAATCCAGACACTATGTCAGGCATCTGTAATCCAGGTAAACCTATGGTGAGATGGAGGTGGAGACAGGAGAACCCCCCACTCCCGAGGATCACAGGCCAGCTCTCCTGGTGAAGGCAGTGGTGAACTACAAGAGACACTACCAACACTTTAAGTTGTCCTCTGTCATCCACAGGTTCTCTGGCATGCACACACTTCTACATGTGAACATGTATACACACTAAAAAGACATAAAAGCAAATACATACAGTGGTATTGTTAAATCAACTTACCTGCTTCTTCAAGACACCATGTAGCTCTGTCTTTGTTACTATGGCTCCATTCCATCAAAGCTACTGTGAACATCTTGCACTTTATTGTCTCCTGCCAGTTGATACCCTGCTGCCAGGGAGCCTGTGGCTCTGGGGATGGTAAAACACTGGTGCTGTTTCACACACTGTGCTGAGAGTTTTCCTAATTAACATTCATCCATATGCAAATTGAACACTTTCCTAGCAGCCTTAGGAAACAAGTGAAATGTCTCCATTGGCCAAGCAAGAAGTGTCCATCTTGAGATTCCGGCTGGCCATTTCCAGAGCCGACACTAGTGTGCCCTGCAAAGCTCAAAGAATGTTTACTTGAGCCAAAATGTTCTAAACCCAAAGAACTTTATGAAAAAGCAATGTTGATTTGTCTGATGGTTTTCTTTTTTTTTTTTATTTATTCATTTTCAAGCAGAGAGATACAGAGAGAGAAAGAGAGGAGAGATAGAGAATGAGCGCACCAGGGCCACCACCTTGTGGGTCTGGCATATGTGGGTACTAGAGAATTGAGCCTGGGACCTTAGACACTGGAGGCAAGCATCTTAACTGCTGAGCCATCTCTCCAGCCCAAGCCATCTCTCCAGCCCAGCCACCTCTCCAGCCCTGATTTGTCTGTCTTCCATTAAGAAGAGTGTATAACCAATAGGAACATGAAGCCAGAATTCTGACTTAGTTCATGTGGCCATATTTCATCATCTTCTGCCTGAACAGGAGACTATGGGAGGCTGGGGTGTAGCTCAGTGGTTGTGTGCGCAGTATGTGTGAGGCTCTGGGAAGTTGGGCTGTGTAGAGGATCTCACCACAGCACATCTTACCTATTGTCTCTCTACTGCTGAAATGGATAACAATTAATCATCAACTCTCACAGTTACTTTTTATTAACCAAAGAAATATTTCATCTCGTTTCATTTATTCATGTAACTTACCTGTCCTTTTAGGACATACATTGGACGTCCTTGATAAATTCAATCAATGAAATATCACTTTCCATAATACAGATACTTTTTCTCACTTAACAACTGGTGTATATGGAAATGAGACTATCAGTTTTCCTTTGTCCCTTAAAGTATTTTATTATTCTTAACAGAAACAAGTATTATATGTCACTAACCATCTTTATAATAATTTCTCAAATTTAGGAAATTGCCCACTCAAGTTCAAAGTAAAAAGAAAAAAAAAGAATCTTGACAGTTTTTAAAGGTTAATTTTTTCAAACAAAATATTTAAGTTCATTCTTTATATTTTCAGTATTTAAATCTGTAAAGCCAAAATTCATTGGACAAATATAAGCCAAAGGCATAAAATAAGATAATTCAAAGCTATAACATAAACACCCAGGTGAAAGTTTTACTTGTGAATTTCAGGGGAATGCTCTGTTGCCTGTATCCTGTGGGATTAATGAGTTTCTTTCCACTTTCAAAACTTGCATTCATATATTTTTCCACAGTATTATTATAGTCCCACTATTTAATCTCCCTAACCAATGGAATTTTAGACAATTGTTTCTAGTTGCAGATTGCCAATGTATTTGGGTAAGCATCCAGGTTCTCAAATGGTTATTTTGTAAGGCCTTTATATCAAGATTTCCAGTGAAATTAGAACACAAAGTCAATCAAATTCTTAATATAGGCCATAGGAACTTCTAAGGCCTTTGCTTTATTTTCTGGGTTAGATAACTGGGAGAAACATTTTTAAAAGAAAAATCATCACAATTATTTCATTAGATTTCCTGTCCTTGTTATGAAAACATCCTCAGGAGCTGACCAAGAACAGGAATCAGCAGGAAGTTCCATCTTGATTAACCATGTGGAGGATCTACTTTCTCAAGCTGGGGCTTCCATAAGAGTGTTTCTTAGCCTGGTTCCTGAGCCTCACCAAATGTGTCTGGCCTCTTTGAGTGGCCTCTGTTTCTCCAGAGGTTAACCAGAATTAAGATGTGACCCAGAACCCACACACTGCTAAATGCCCAGAAGAATTAAAAGCACATATCTCCACAAAAACCTACATATGAATCATCATCACAGAACTATTCACAGGAATAAAAACTGGTCCCACAAACCATCCTCCAGCTAATGAATTAATAAGTAAATTATGGTATAGCTATGCAATGGAATATTACTCAGCCATAGACTGGGATAAAATATTGCTGTATACTACTATGGATGGATCCAAAATTCATATTTTAGATGAATTTTGGAAGCATTTGCTTTGAAAAATAAGCTAGGTACACAAGGCTCATATATATGATTCATTTCTCCTCAAATTTCTCCAGTAGAAAAATATATAGAGGCAGAATATAGATTAATTTTCAAGAGTTTTGGGGGGAGTGGATAGTGAAACTCTTTAGAAATTAAACAATGTTGAGGGCCTCATAGCATCCAGCATATACTAAAATGTGCTGAACTACTCAACATAAAATCATAAATTTTCTGGTATCAGAATTATAACTTTCTAACAAAATATTTTTTAAAAAATGGGTTACCATGAGACTAAATATTCCATAAAGTGAAGAGACATGTCACAGGCTATTTATGAGCATCCACGGAGAGTATGGGAGAAGGAGCATGGCCTGATTGAGACTGTGAGTGGGAGGATCAGTAAAGACAACTCAGAGAAAAAGGGCTTGTTTATGAAGTTCTTGTACACAGGGCTAAGAAAATGGATCCAGTTATCTGAAGCTACAGGTGGAAGAAAGCCATCCAAGGTCCAACCGTGGCCAGTGATCATAAGAAAATTTTCCCAAGCACTGGGAGACTTATTAGTTTCTATTTTTTTTATGTTTCCTTTTGGCTTGTTATAGTGGTTTGATTCAAATGTCCCTCATAAACTTACTGTGTTCCAAGTGATTGATCCCCAGCTGATGACAGTTTTGAAATTGGAAGCTTGTTAGAGGTGTGATTTGGGGGTCAGGTTTATGGAGGTTATAGCTGGCTTCTGCTTGTCAGTATTTGGCACACCTTCCTGCTGCTATTTGTAGAGCTGTGGCAGAGGTTATGTCCACTCTGCTCATACCATCATTTTCCCTGCCATTATGGAGCTTCCCCCTCGAGTCTGTAAGTCAAAATAAACCCTTTCCTCCCATCAGCTGCTTTTGGTTGTTTTTTGTTTGTTTTTAGTTTTTGTGTGTATGTGTATGCAGCAACAGGAAAGCTGACTACAACAATTTTGGTACCAGAGAGTGGGATTGTTGTTGCTGTTAGAACCCTGATTCAGTGTCTAGCCTTTTGGAACTGATTTTCAGGAGGGATGTGGAAGGATTTGAAACCTCAGCCTAAGAGATGCCCTGCAGTGCTGTAAGTACAGCTTGATCGATTCTGGTCAGAGTTGAAAGACCTGAATGCACTGAGAACTATGGACTGTGAGGTTTTGCTTAGGAGGGTGAGAAAGAACTTTGTCAGGACTGTGCCAGAAGCAGTTTGTGTGAGGCTTGCTGCGTTCTGCCTGCCTGTATCCTGAGAACGTGTGCAGGGTTGCTTTGTGTAGGCTGCCATGTGGGCTGGCAGGAGTGGATGGAGGTGGCACAGAAAGAAATGAATTCTCTGGGCTGAAATTGCTGCCCATTCAGCTGTGATTGTTTGAGAGATAATAGCCACTGAGTTGGGCCAGGTGACCTGCATTGGGACAGCAGGAAGAATGCATACTCTTATGAAGTAAGAGGCCTGAATGCTGAAGGAGGTTTCCTGCTCTTCAAAGTCAGCTTTGTTCCCCCTGGATTAACAAATTGGTAGCCCATCTGGTACTATGGAGTATAACAAATGCAGGAAGAGAGGGTCACTGGATATGTAACAGTTCTTTTTGAAATGGCCATGTGACTGTGAAGCAGGTGTGTTGGTTTGCCTGCGTGGAGGTCCATGGAACCCTGTGGATGAACTGCAGGTTACAGTGGAGACCCAATGAAATGCCAAGAAGATGGCTGCCATGGAGAGCTGCCAGCTCCAATAAAGCTTTCATAGACTGTGAGTAGCCAAACTGGAGGGGCAGAATCAGAACTCCAGAGACCAGTTACTGGTTATTATTGGACATGGAGTTATAGAGTTTGATGTTTGTTTTAAATCTTATATTGGTTCAATTTGTCTTTGCTATGCCCAATACCATCTTATGCAGTATGAATGTTCTGTGCCATTATGGGGTTTTCTGTTTGTTTTTGTATTATGGCTCAGTTGAAAGACCTTGAATTATGGAATGTTTGAATATTATTGGGATGGATAAAAACCTGAGGATTTTTTTTTAATATTTTATTTATTCATTTTCAGTCAGAGAGATACAGAGAGAGAGAGAGAGAGAGAGAGAGAGAGAGAGAGAGAGAGAGAGAACACCAGAGCCACCACCTTGTGGGTCTGGTTTATGTGGGTCCTGGGGAATTGAACCTGGGGCCTTAGGCACTGGAGACAAGTGCCTTAACCGCTGAGCCATCTCTCCAGCCCAAACCTGAGGATTTTTAAAGTTGAGCTGAATGCATTATATTTTATACAATGTATGGTTATCATTTTTATCAGAGTCAATGGCAGATTGTAGTGGTTTGATTCAGGTGTCCACCATAAACATAATGTGCTCTGAATGCTTGATCCCCAGTTAATGGCAGTTTTAGAATTGGAACTTTCTTGGATCTGTCTTGTTGGGGACAGGCTTATGGGGTTTATAGCCTGCTTCCCCTTGACAGTTTTTAGCATACTATCCTGCTGCTGTTTACAGTGCTGTGGTGGAGAGGTGATGTCCACCTTCTGCTCATTCCATCATTTTCCTTGCCATGATGGAATTTCCCTGCAAGCCCATAAGCCAAAATAAGTCCATTTCTTCCACAAGCTGCTTTTGGTTATGTTCTTTTTTGCAGCAATAAGAAAGCTGACTGCAACATTTGTTTTCTCTGAAATTTATATAGCTCATCAGAAATTTTTTGGACATATCAAATGAAAAATAAAACAAAGGAAATACAAAACCTTTGGGGAGATTCAATTTTTTAAGCTCAATATGGTGAAAATAAAAAAAAAGAATCTCAGAACCATAAAAAATACTTCTGTAGAGGCAGAAGATGAAGTGCTGTGGTTCCATCCATGGTTGGCCAAGGAGAATGGTTTCTATTGCTTGTCTACATGGTTAGAATTTTCACTGAATGGGTGATTCAGTGAAACAGCAAGTGACTCAACTTGCTGTTACAAAATATGATTTCCTATTTGTCCATTGAATTAGTGTTTAACAGAGAGCAGAACAATCAAGATATCTATACCTCTAGTAGCTAACTCTATTATCAGTCTGTGTACCTAGCAATCTGCTTGTATCAGATATAGACAAGTAGATAATGGATAGAACCTGAAAAACGAATAATTAAAAACATATATGATAGATAGATAGATAGATAGACAGATAGATAAAGAGAGATGATAGATATAGAATAGATTAGAGAGAGTAGGATAAATAGATGATAGATACAAAGATAGATAGATAGATAGATAGATAGATAGATAGATAGATAGATAGATAGATAGGATAGATAGATCAAAGATAAATAGATGGTAGATATAGAACAGATTAGATAGATAGATAGACTAGGATATATAAATGATTGATAGCTGATAAATACAAAGATAGATGACAGATAGATAGATGATAGAAAGATAGGAAGATAGGATAAATAGATCGAAGATAGATAGATATCGATATAGAATACATTAGATAGAATAGGAAAGGTAGATGATTGATAGATGATAGATACATAGATGATAGATAGATAGATAGATAGATAGATAGATAGATAGATAGATAGATAGATAGAAAGAAAGCTTATAGATGATAGATAGATTAGACACAGGATGTGGAAATTTTTCTCAGGATTCTCTCATGTGGCAGCTGAGGCAGAGAAGTGCCATGACCTTGTCTGTAAACTGGAAAGTTGGGTGTGTGACTTCGTTTGAGCCTGATGGTCCTGAGAATCAGGAGACCTGATGGTGGAGCTCTGAATATCACGATGAAAGATGATGAGGGCATATTGCAGGTTCACCGACCAGGCAGCCCCATGGCTTTGGGTTGTGTTGGGTATCATTGGTGTCTGTCTCCATTGACCTTTCCTGGGTTATCTGACTTTCTGTGGTGATAGGTCTCATTCACCCACCATGATTCAGAAGACTGAGAGAAAGATGAAGTGAAAAAATGTGAGAGCCATGGTGGGAAGAATATCCAGAGACATTGTCCCCCTCAGCAACAATACACAAAGGTGGATAGGGGGAACTGACTTCCTCTAGAGCAATTCATAACCCCCTACTCCATGGACTGATCCAGTATGCCCACTGAGGAGGATCCAGTGGATTGAGGACAGGGAGGTGAGAAATGGGGGTACCATCATAAGATTTGCATATACAATGTATCTAATTATGAATAATGAAGATATTTTTAAAAATTAAAATTAAAAATTAACAAAACTGAAAACAAGCAAACAAACAACAACAACAAAAGCTACCTGACTGGACTCTGTCACAGCCTTGGTTTTCCATGTGCAGCTTCCTGTGCAAAGCAGGTGCCTAAGTCCCCACAGCTACAACAGTAATTGCCCAGCGTTAGCTGGTGCTTTGCTGTGGACTATGAAAAGCAGCATTTCCACTGGCAGAATTATGCTCTCCTTCAAATAATTCCATTTCACAACTGAGAAATTTTAGAATCAGAGGGGTGAGGGAATTTATTCAGTATCATATGGTCACTAAATATAAAAATAACACAAACTCACACCAAAATCATCCTATTTCTATTATCCCAGAGCATCCCTTTTGCTGATAGAGGCTTTGGTAGAAATCAATTGTTCAGCCTCCAAGCACGGAGACCACAATTTCTGCATTCATTTCTACACTTAGCAATCAAGAACAGGAAGCAAGAGTGGGCATCAAAGCAGACCTTTTGGGGTACAGAACAACCTTCCATTCACCAGGACTCCAGCCCTCATTCACACACTTGTTTTCAAGGCTAATTCTGAACGACACCACTTCCTCACTCCGTGTAGAGTTGTGACAGAACGCATTGTGTGTCCTTTGAAATCTTCACAAAGACACAAAGTTCACAAAGAATGGTTACAAAAGAAATGTGTGGCCAATGTATTTAGCATTTCTGGCTGACTGACTCTTCCATATCCACTGAGATGGAATGTCTGTCTCTCTCCAGGCTGCCTCTGCCTCCTCACTTACACCATCCTTTGGAAGGCACATTTGATCAAATGTTTTTGGCCCTTCTTGCATTTGCTTTTATAATTACTTAAGTGTAAGACAATAAAGACATCCATTTATTCTATCACTTGTTTTCTTTATCCCATGTTTCTTCAAGGATTTTTTTATTCATCTTTGCATTTTTTTAAACATGATATAAATAGAACTTGCAGACATCTTGTGTTAATAATCAGAAGGTTAAATGACCCAAAAAAGCAAATTCTTCTTTGGAACCTGTCACTCCTCCCTGTCTCAGCACAAGTCCCTCCAGGAACACCAGGCTGGAAGGGAACACACTGGTGGGAGTGGCCTTACCTTCAATTTTACTCTGCCAACTGTATTGAATAATAGGCTTTTCAATGTTCTCACTGCCCACCGCCCGCGGGGGCAATGATCACACACACACCGCATATGGTTGGAAGAACGCTGTGTCATTTATTGCCAAAATGCAACAGAATATATAGAGCTCCTTGGCTCTGGGAGCTGTTCACGTGGCAGATACATGATCAGTCTAAGATAGGAACCAGTGCACGCAGAGAGCATGATGTGCAATAGCCAATCAGGACTGCCTCCTGGAACTTGTTTACAAGCCAAGCCCGTAAACTGCCAGGTGCCATCCTATACCTAAGCCAGGGTGTGCCTCAGTGCCCCCCCAGGCCTCCTTCCCCTACAAATGTTTCCCTAAAAGTTGGTCCTACTGATGGATATTTAAATAAATTCCTGCAGTGGGCTGAAAAAAGGGCCCTTCACTGAAGCCCTGGGCTTAATCCTGGAAACATAGGCATATGTAAGCATAAGAGGGACTTTGCACTTATTGAGAGTTTGAGATCAGCAGTCAAGCTCAATGTCCAGGTGATACACTGTAACCACAGAGGTCAGAATCAAAGAAAGAACTGTGAGGATGGAGGCAGGCTAGAGTGATTTGAGAAAGGGATATGACTAGGTTCTCTAAAAGGTGAAAAAGGTAAGCAAAGAAATGCTCATCTGTGCAACAGTGACACTAAACCAAGGACAGTAATCAACAGCTTAATGATAAGAGATCCGCTCAGCGACAAGGAACCCTTAACTAGAACTGGGATCCACTGCATAATCGTATGGGAACCAAGAACTTGTGTTTCAATCAGAAATTCCCACTTCCAGAGAGCCACAGAGAAGCTACACCCATTAGAATCTTGCCAAAATAGCAATGTTGTCTCATTTAACCTATATTGATCTCACTCTCTGATGGAGATTCTGTTTGTATTTTTCAGAAGGCAGTGAGAGAGCCGGGGACAACCCAATTCCACCAAGACATTGGATGATGGCTGACATCCTGGCAGGAGACAAACCACACCTAGCCTTCTCACAGGGCCCAAATGAAACCTATGAGAAAGTGACGAGACAAACAGGAGACCAATCACCACAGCAAGTCTGATAACCCATGAAAGGTCAATGGAGGCAGACACCAACGGTACCCAACACAACCCAGGGCAAAGATCCAGAGATACTTAAGATCTCAACAGCAAAGCAGACTCAAAACTCACCCACTATGACTCAGGGAACTGAGCAGAAGAGGGGGCAGAAAGATTTTAAGAGCCATGGTGGGGGAAAATATCCAGAGACATTGCCCCCCTCAGCAACAATACACAAAGGGGGAAGAAAAAAAGAGAGAAAAAAACTGGTTACCTCTCTGGTGCAGTTTATACCCCCTAACCTATGGACAGATGTAGTATGCCCATCGAGGAAGGACCCCCAGTGGGTAGGGGACAGAGAGGAGGGAAACAGGGATGCCTTAACAAGAGTTGCTCATACAATGTATATACTTACTCATAATAAAGATATTAAAAAATGAAAAAGGCAAGAAAATGAATTCCCCCTGAGTCTGTCGAGGACCCCAACAATGTCACCACCTTCACCTCAGCCACCAGTGCCTTGTGTGACACATTATTTTCAGATACCAAGTGTGTAGCAAGAAGCTAACACACTTCCTTTCCAAAGCTACTGGCCACAATGAGCAGAAGACCCAGCCACTCCAGGGAAGAGGCTGGGCTCCCTACATATCACGGATCCTCAGGCTTAAGAGGGAATAGCATGTGGTTAGAGGCAACTGATGTCATGTAGTTCACTATTGAAATATTGTGGACACCTTTATCTCACACTCGGTTTGCATCCCTGCTCTTAACGATGAATAGAAAAATGTGGACCAATAAAATTTTACCTTTGCCATGGTTACCATTCTCTGTCTAGTTTTAAGTTATCTTTAGGCATTCAAGGGACAGTATCAGAAGGAGATACCATGTCCTGGTATTCTAAAAGTAATCATACCAGTTCACCCATGATATCTCTCTATTTTCTTTCTCTTCTTTTTCTTTGGAGCTGATCTCTAGGAGAGCAAGTGGGCAGGACTTTCCCACACATACCACTTCCTCAGAGTAGAGAACACTGGAAACTCAGGAGATAAAATGTTCCACAGACTGTGAGGAAAAAGATTGCCTCCCTTCACCCCTCCTCCATTGTGACGGTGAGAACTATTCCCTGCCAAGCAATTAACATTTCAGATTCATTTTCTCAACTTCATAAAACCTTTCAATTCTGATCTTTTAGTTGGGCCATGTTTTACTTTTTATAATACATTTTTCATGATTTATCATTCATTTACATTTCAATTAAGGACACTAGCTGTTTGTAAAAGCTATCCTGATGGGGGGGTGAAATAAATTATTGACGTTGCCATAATCTGCACTTCCATAACCACCTCATTTACCCTGATGACACTAAAAAGATTGTCACCCTCAATGCAGTTCATTCCTGTAATAGATATTCCCTTTGGACTTCTGCACAGGGAGGGTATAGAGATATTTGCATGTGGAGCTGAATATGTTAATGAGGCAATTGCTGGCTGGACTTCGCCCTGGGAGTCTTCATCCAGGAGAGTCTCAAATAGAAATTAAACTGTATCCAGAGCCTTCCAAGAAGATGCCCCCCAGGCTCAAATAATGAACATTTAACAAGAAAGCCATCTGATTACCATCACACACTCTTAATTCCCTAGAGTTCCCTGGCCCTACTTTCCTGCACATCATTTTGTTTAAATAGAAGAAAGAAGGTGGAAAAGAGACTATGGTCTAGGTGGTGCCTATAATATGATGGACAGTGTTTGGACAATTTCTGAATATCATCTCCCCAGAGAGGCTCAGTCACTGGGGAAAACTGGCATGTAAGAATTTAATTATGAATTATTAGAAGGAAAAATGAGAGGGTTGAAAGCAAATGTTTGTTGTGCTCCTACAATGTTTAGAGCAATTTGCAAATGAGTTCTGTTTCTAATATTTCTTGACTGGTTGTATTCCTTGCGTCTTCCTAACAACAGGTGAAAGTAATAGCTAATCATTTTGCAAATGTGTTAGGAACCCATATATAGCACATGCTTTAAGTGCCCTATTCAAATCCTCTCCTCATTCCCTCAGTGTAGAGTAAGGTACAACTTCTAATGCATTGTATCTATATTTCTGCCTAGAGAATTTCTGTAGCTGTCAGAATCCACTTTACCACCCCGGGGGAAAAGCCAATGTGCCACAGAATGATTGCATTGCTTTCTTTCTTATTTTAATTTTTATTTGTCATATGGGCAAATCAGGTGTTGATCCCATTCCCCTCCTCCCTGCCCCCATTCCACTGAGGCCCCCCTTCAGTGGGACTGTTGGTATTCACCATGGGGTTATGGGTTATGAATGCAACAATCAGTCACTGTGGGGGGAGGCAATGCCTCTGGATACTCCTTCCCACCCAGTGTCTCTGATAATCTTTCCACACCCTCTTTCACAATGTTCCCTGAGCCAAGTTGGGTGTTGGACGTCTGCTTTAATGTTGAGCTCTCAGCAACTTCTAGATTTCTGCTTTAATATGATTTGAGTATCCTCAGTGTCTACTGATGGGAGACAAGATATATTCCATCTTGCTCCCCTGTCAGCAGGGATAACCTGCTGTGCTGTACAATTTAGTTGAAAATGTCTTCATTGGAGGTAAGCTACAGTTAATTACCCAACAACGCACCAGTCACCTTCCTTCCTACCCTTGCTTAACTGGTAGTGTCAGCTCTCCAGTGAGCTCTCTGCGGTTAAATCATAACTCCTGATGTGATCCTATAGCCTGGACATATTCTTTCATAATTCAGGGTGCCCTTGAGACCCTACTCCAAGGGCACTAGGTTCACAGACACTGATATTACCAGGTGCTCCTTGGTTGCAGTGATGGTGTGTTTTGATTTTCACCTAGATAGGACCTAGAATCACTTGTAAGGGATTCTCCTGATGGGGAACACCCACCTTAACTGTAGGCAGGGTTCTGGACTGGATAAACAGGAAATCACTGGCAGAGCACCCGTATTCATCACGCTTCTCTGATTCCTTGATGGGGGCTTAATGTGACCAGGCCTGCTCACGCAATGCCTTCTGCACCACGGTGGAATGCAACCTGGATCTACGAGCTGAAATAAACCCTTTATTTCCTAAACTGATTCTTGTCAGTGGTTTTTTTTTTCCTAGCAATGAGACGTTAACTAATACAGTTGCATTTCTGGTTCCATTAACTTTATAGCTGCTATAACGTTTATCCTATCTATACATTTTAAACAACTTAATTTTTGACAATTCGTAGATAAATGCAACATCTTTATGCATTTAAGACCCCATCACCCTCTCTTAAACCCTTCTCACTACTGCTAAACCACTTCTTTCCATGTTTTCCTTTTACTTTCATGTCTCTGAGTGTGTGTGTGTGTGTGTGTGTGTGTGTGTGTGTGTGTGTGTGTGTGTGTGACCTGATGAGTTAAACCAGGATTGCTTGCATATGAAAGGTTAGGAGATCATCCACTGGATTACGGACAATTTACCACTGGCTACACCACTGAAGACCATGATCCTAGCTCCCCCAGGAACCATTTACTGTTAATAGCTCTGAAATCTTATAATGTGTTGCTTTTTAGCACCCCACCCCCTTGTGACAAAGGATTATACACTCAAAACCTAGGAGTGTGATCTTATTTAGAGTAAGGATCTTTTCTGATATAACTGAGAATGTCAAGCAGAAATCATCTTGTGTTGGGTCAAAAATCTACTTTCAGTGATGAATTCCCTTATGGACACAGAAAAGTAGAAAATGCAGATTTCCAAAGGGGCAGAACAAGGGCAGAAGGGGCAAAGGGTGAATTCATATTGAACCACACAGAGACAATTCAACAGACACATTGCTACAGAATTCAGGCATCTATAATTAAAAGGCAATGAATTCTTCTTGTTTGTAAGACATAGAGTTTGTGGTAATTTATTAAGCCAATCCTATGAAAGTAAAAACAAATGTTCCTTGAATTAGCCAGGGCTCCTCTACAAAAACCAAACAAGTAGGACACACACACACACACACACACACACACACACACACATATATATATATATATATATATATATATATACATATGTGTGTATGTGTCTGCACACACACACACACACACACACACACACACACACACACACACAGATGGTCACTGGCTTATGATTCTTGATGTGAAGATGACCAGTTAATACATATTTAATAGAAGCTATACTTTGAAGACATATGGCACAATACTGTCTTCTAAGCTAGGGAAGCATTCAGCAAGTCCCTAATATCAGTTATCCATGCAAATACAGAGTAAACAACTGATACTTTACAGGTGTTACATTGATAATGGTATCAGTTACCTTCTCATTGTTGGGATAAAACACCTTACAAAAATCAAGTTTTAGGAAGGAAGAGTTAATTTCAGGTCAGAGTCCCAGATCACAGTCCATCACAGAGAGGAAGGCATGGCCTTAGGAGGTTGAGGTCACCCTCAGCACAGTGGGGAAGCAGAGCTCAGCCAGCTCTCTCCTTTGATACAGTCTAGGCTCCCAGCCCACAGAATGGTGCACAGTTAAGGTGGGTCTTCACACCTCAGTTAACCCAATCAAGATAATCTCACACAGGCAAACCCAAAGGCTAACCTAATCTAAAAAATTCCTCTCAGGTGGTTCTAGGTCCTGTCACATTGATAATTACTATAAACTATCATGCTAATGTATGATATTTAGGAGATTAGGCATATTAAATGCACTTTAAATTTATGACTTTTTTCCACTTTGGAAAGGCTTACTGGGAAATTATCCAACTGCAGGTGGAGAAATGCACATGTGTGTATTAGATATGTATCTTATAACTTTTTATTTATTCATGTATCTATCATCGGCATTACCTCATTGAGTACAGAGGCCACAAATCCCCTCAACCTACCATCATCTTCTGGCTGCTGAACAGGCATCAGTGGTGTATCTGAAGTCTGGAAGCCCAAGACCCAAGAGCTCTGAGGGATAAAGGCAGAAGAGGATTAATGCCCAAGCTCCAAAGCTGCCTTTTCACCTCTGTAGGCCCTCACCGATTTAAACCCTCAGTTCTTCTGGAAACCTCCTCACAGACACAATCAGAAATAATGTTTTTTTTTTCTATCTATGTGGATACTGCTTAGCCCAGTCAAGTAAACACATAAAATTAATTATCACAGCTAATGACTTGTTCTGGACTGACTCATTAGCCTTTGCCAGAGAGGAGCCCTACTCTACCTTTATCATGGGCTTCCTAGCCTTCAAAGCTGCGAGGAACAATATTTCCTTATAAGTCATCCAAGCTATGGTATTTTTGAATAAAGACAAGAAAATTTAAGATTGTAAATATGTGATATATTATTACTAACAAAGGTAAATCACTTACAGTATGTGAAACAAGTACAACATAAAATGTAGAATAGATTTATCTGGATTTTAATCAATGAGTATGCTTAAATATGAAAAGGCAAATTCCATATACTGCTGATGTTCCCAGACAATGTATATCTTGTTGCCATTAGGACTCTTATATCAGAAGATGAATCTGATAGTTGTCTAGAGTGAGGCCTTTCAATATACATTTTATTTTGGTCCATCTGCCCAGTACAACCGATAGCAATTTGTTGATTATTTTTACATTGTAAAGTTATTAATACCAGATGTTCACATTCTGGAGTTTTTCAAATACAAATATGTCACTAATGGAAACAGAAATGTTTTACAATTATTGCATAACTGTTCACTAAATTTCAGTTCTTAAAATCACAACTCAAGTATTCTTCAGGAAGAGAGCTTAACTAATGTCTATTTTGACTTGTTGGTTAAAACAAGTAGTTCCATTCAGATTAAGCTTTGAGTATTGTGTTTTTGAAAAGTGAATATATGTTGCATTATGAAAGCTGAGAGTGAAAAGAATCATGATTTTGAGAGATTTTTTTACACAGACAGTTTCCTTATAATCAAGAAAAGATATTACAGGTACAAAAGTATCAGGCTGGAGTCAATCAAGCAATAAAATCCAGACACAGGTTTAACAGGAGAAGTGGCAGACACATGGTCATAATGGAAGCAGCAGAGTTATAAGAATTAAAAATAATTCTAAATCATGTTGCCTATGGTTGACACCAAGAGGAGACATTGAGGTACGGCTGATGCTGTCAAGCTCACTATGTAAGGTGCCATGACATCTTACCTATGGCTGAGAAGGACACAGGGCTGTGGCCCAGGGCTGAGAATATCCGCAGTTGCTGGACAAGCAGATGGCAGGCAGGTGTAGAAGCATTCAGAGAAAGACGAAGTGACACTGTGTCATGTGACAGGGCCTTCCTCAGTCTCAGTAAGCAAACCTGCAGAGGGTTGGATGAGCAAAAAGAGTTAGGGTGCTGTTAAAAGTAAGAAGTAAGACGGCACAAGAAAGGTAATCAGGGTGGAATAAGTCTGGAGATTCAAAGAGCACTGACCCTTCCTTGGTCACAGGACTCCTGCAGAATGCCACCAGAGATGCCCTCACGGACACACCACTCACTGTGCTTATGAAGGAGTATCTCCTCCCCCTTCCCAGGCCCTTAGACAGACACTCTCTACTGAGAAACCTTAGCAGCATGCTGCCTGCAAGAGAGAGATTCATCAGGGAATCTGTCCACTTTCATGGAGGCATGTTGGAGGATCGATTGGAGTTGACAGACCATATGGTGAGAGCTAAGTGTGACTCAAACCGAATAAAGCCATACTTCAGTGACATGGTCAGGATGAGAACGAGGAGGAACTCGAGGCCAGAGATCTGGTTGTGATCATAGAGGTACAGAACATGTGAGCACAGTCTTGCCATGAAGTCACAAAATAAGCAGTGCCACCATGGCACATGGAGAACTTGATGGGCTTTCAAACTGCTGATAGGGTTACATGTCAGTTTCATAGACAATACAGTCTAGTTCAATGTCTATCTGCCATCTCCATATTAGCCATCTATCTACCTTTCTATCTACTTATCATCTATCACCTACCTATCTATAGTAACCAAAAGGATTTCAATAGAAAAACTTTCTTATAATGCTCCCTGAGTGTTTAAAAAAATCAAATTTCTCCTTCCTGCCAATGCATGCATTTACTTGCTTTTAGTGAAAAAAAAAAAAAAAAACCACCCAGGCAATTTTTATCACTCCAAAGACGAAACTATTTTGAAAAATCAACTTTAATGTGTTCTCTTATTGCTTCTGCTAAGGAATTGAATCTCACTCATAAGACTTAAATTGGAAATGTTCTTACCTAGTTCACTCATTACAGACCTTTCAAACTCCTACCCAGAAATCCCTTTCCTGTGTTTAGAACTAACACACACCCTGGGTGCCATTGGAGATCAAACATCAAGGCACAAATGGATGATTTAAAACCTGGGCCAATCCCCTCAGCTTTCCTGGTTTCTGATACCCTGACAAAGTTGGCTCTTTTTATTCTATCACCATCATTTATACTGATTGCACATAATGCTCTTCTAACTCAACCTCCATCCTGGGACCCACTCCTTCTGTCTCAACAAACTGAATGATGTCACCACCACATTCTGCTAGGAACTTTTGTGTACTGATTTCTGCTCAGAACATCACTTCAGTATTATAATTTCTTCCTTCACTCAGGCATTATTTTCTCAAACATTTGGCCTCCTGTCTATTCTTTCATTCATCCCAAAACTTGGATCATATTTACAGATAACTTTTAAAAGATGATCTGTAGCAATTACCTTCTCGTTACAAGGGTGAAATACCCAACCAGAAGCAGCTTCTGTAAAGGGTTTATTTCAGTCTTACACTATATATATTTCAAGCAGAGACAGATAGAAGAAAGAAACACACAGAGAGAATGGGCATGCCAGGGTGTCAGCAATTGCAGGCAAACTCTAGATGTATGTGCCACTGTCTGCATCTGGCTTTACTTGGGTACTGGGGAATCAAACCCAGTTTTGCAGGCAAATACCTTAACCACTGAGCTGTATTTCCAGCCCCAAGCTTACACTCTAGAAGGGAAGTCTCATGATGGTGGGCAAAGCATGAGAGCTGTCACTTATCTTGGTAGCAATAGTCTTAAACAGTGGGCTTGGAGCTAGTAAACCACAAGTTCTGCACTCAGTTGACACATGTTCTCCATCGAGGCTTCACTTCCACAGGCTCCACAACCTTCCCAAATTATCACCAGGCTGGGGGCCCGAGAATTTAAAACACATGAGGCTATGGGGGACATTTCAGATTCAAACCACCACACACACGGGCTCCTCTCTAACCCTCTCTATAGATATATGAATCTGATAGTCCCCGACTCTGACAATAGTTAGACTAATAATCTAAGCCATGCACTGGCATTGCACCCATAGCATTGACTCTTGTGTTGAAAGTCCAACCCTGAGAAGGGACTGTGTTCAAGGAGAATTTTGATGGAGGCTGATAATCCCACTGCTGTGCCTCAGATCCCCAGGTTGATCAGCTTGCTGTAGTTCACAAGGAGAAAAAAAGCATTCCACATGTTGCTGCCTGTGATTTGTACTTCTGACATTTCCAGTGGTTTTCCTTCACCTTCCCTCTAAAACAGCAGGGTTCCCTCTCCCGCAATGAATAACTCAGAGGTAAAAGAAGAAAACAAGGGAATTGTTCAGCAGATGGCAGGGAATCCCCAGCTGTATCGTAGCTGATCTGGAAGGCTAACATTTTTGCACCACCAGATGAGTATCACATTATATGCAAATGGGACTCGAGAGCCCTTAAACCACCACAGACTCTCAGACACTATGAGAATGTTTTCCTCTTTCTGTTTCTTTCCCGCGTAGGGCATTGACAATGAGCTTGACATGTTTTGCAAATAATAATTGGTTTAATCATTGCAGGCACCAAAATAAATCCAGATAGCTTATTCAAACATAACTGAGTCAAATCAAGGGTTGTGGTCTACAATTGCTGGAGCAGGAGAAAAATGTTAGATTAAGGAGCTGAAGCCTAGGCACCAAACCATGAATTGATTATTAATTTATGTAGATATTGGGGTCTGTTTCTTATTTTATTTAGTTGGCATACAGTGATTTGTTTATCATTCATCCTGGCATATTCAAATACAATTTGTGCTAACTCCTGTCCCATTGCTCATACCCCCCCTTGCTTTCCTCCCCCGTATCTTCTGCCCTTCTGTTCACATGTATAATATTGTTACCAGTACTTTGACATCTCTGTGTAACCATGGAGGCAGCTCTGCAATGGGGCTGCTGAGCCTTACACACAAACAAGAATACCAATGCCAATAAAATAAACTGATTAATGGGACTGCATGAATTCTCTTGTTTTTACTTACCTTTCAAAACAAGTTATGAGAAGTTGGCCCAATGGGGCTCACCTGACCCTGGAGTGGCATGTGTAGCTCGGAATATTTCTACTTCCATATGATTAATGTTTCCAGACAAATGGTGCTTTGATGAGAGCACCATGCAGTGCATTGTGGGATGTTCAGCAGCATCGTGGTATCTGCCCACTAGATGTTGGTAACAGGTCCCCCCCAGTCATACAACTTAAGATGTTTGCAGGCATGGGAAGGTGCTTCCTTGAGAACTTGTCAAGACCCTAGCAGTTGGACTGCACTACTCATGTTTTCTCAAGTATGCAGGTTTATAGAAGATAGCTGTTCTAAAGACATACTATTTGGCCAGTTTTATTAGAAAACCTCTCCTTTAAAAATCTCAAAAGCAGTTACTATATTACAATAGAACATTTTGAGATTAACAACAAAAAATAATACACATCACTAATAGTTTGGGATTAAGAGATTTGAAGTTAACTCTGGTATGATTTTTCTCTGAAACTCCCAGTTAGATATTGAAATACTGTAATAGGAGGTCTTCTTTGGTGGGGGTTTGGTATTGATTACAGGGACCAAGAGGCCCTGCAGGGATGGGTGACACACGGTGTCTCAGGCAATTTCCACACCCTGAGGCTCTTTCAATCTTTCTGCCTCCTCTTCTATGATTCTCCCTGAGCCCTAGAACTCAAGATAGAAATCTGATTTAGTGTGTCTTTCTCAGTAGACTTAGGATCTCTGTTTTGATAAGGTTTGAGTGACCAAACTGTTGAAACTGCTTTTCAGGCTAGCTGTGAGCACACAGTGTTCATGTCACCACTTCCCCTGTAATGACTCCTGGGCCCTGGGGAAGATGAGGTGGGGTCACTCATCTAGTAGATCATAGGCTCTCTCTTCTTGATGTATTGATGTTTCTTTGTTCTCCTACATATTTTCCTCCGTCTGCAAAATAGAACAAATTCTCCAACCACAAATGAGAATAGTTTGAATAAAGGGGTATAAGCCTAGTCATTAGAAAGATTTATCATCTATGTGCATATACAGTCTTCCTAGTTCGAGAGCAGTGGAGCCTATTGGTTTCCTGTTACAGGGAATCTGGCTTGGTTCCCAGAGCCAGATATGAGTTCTCCCCCACTGAGTAGGTCAAATGTCCAATCCATGAGCAGTTGGTTGCCTACATCAGCTGGGTGCCACTATTGCACAAGTGTATACTTCTTGCTCAGCTGGTTGATTTTGTAACTGGCAGGAGCTCCGGCTTATCCAATCTGTTGTTGACAACTGTTATTCTCCGGGCTCCCTCCTAGCCCTTCCCAGAACTATGAGGGCTAGCTGGGAAGGAACTGGATTTCCTCAGTCTCAGCATGGTCACTTGACACCCAGGGGCTGAAGGCTGTGGTGTCTTCAGCAGTGAGGACTTTCCCTTTAGCTCTTAAAGGTAACTATTATTTTAGGGACCTTATATTTGCTCACTATGAGGGAAAGAGGGCAATTCTGGTTATAAGAACTACCAGCCAAAGCCCATGGTAGTTTTAGGTTAATACCTTCTCCACCTTTTATGGAGCTCTTCTTTTTTGGTCCCCCTCTTCTCCTATTAAGGTAATGACTTGTACAGTGGTATACCAGAAAAAGGCTTTTATGGGATTGATTCATGTTGCCATTGGTTTTGTGTTTCTCCCCCATTTCCCCTTCCTCTGCCTTTAGGCCTTCCTTCCTGCAGATCATTGAATTGTCCAATAACCCTTCCACCCTTCCCTCTCTATTTCCGCCTTTCCCATCCTCACTCAAATGCCAGGACCATACTGTAGATATGTATTTCAGCTTACATTTAAGTGGTGCTGGACAAGGTTAAGACACTGCATATAAGGGAGATCATGCAGCATTTGTCTTTCTAAGCCTGTGTGACCTCACTCAGCATGATTTTTCCCCCAAAAGCCACCATTTTTCTTTATATTTGATTATTTAATTTTTCCTTACTTCTGAGTAGAATTACATTATGTATCTGTACCACATATTAATTAGCTATTCATTTGTTGATGGGCATCTGGGCTGATTCAAGTTCCTGCCCATTGTGAATAGAGAGAGTAGCAATAAAAACAGTTGAGCAGGTGTCTCTGTGGTATATAGTAGTCTTTAGGGCATATGTCCAAAGAGGTATAGCTGGATCTAATGATAGCTCTACTTTCAACCTTTTGAGGAATCTCCATGCTGATTTCCATAGTAGCTGTATGTGATGGTTAAGTTTTGATGTCAACTTGACCTTTCAAGTAATCTTGGGTGGGTCTTTAAGGATGTTCACAGGAAGGCAGCCTCTCAGTAGGGGGCAGGATTAAAGAAACTCAAAGAAGTTAGAAGCAAACTTCCTTTCCTTTGTGGGCAGAGCAGGAAGGAAATTCCAGAGACTTAGGAAGCCATTAAGTCTGGGATAGGGTTGCAAGACCCCATCCTAAGCCTATGTAAAGGAGAAGAATTTCTCTTTGGCCACTCCTGCCTGTTTGCTGTTCTGTGTGTGGTGTTGGTGATGGGTTTCTCTCTCTCTGCTTGGACCTGTGAAAGAGAACCAGCCTCTTTTACTTTTATGGGACTTCCCCTGTATCTATAGCTACAAATAAATACTTTCCTCCCATAAACTGTGCCTGGTTTGAAGATTCATCCCAACGGCGTGTGGCTGACTGCGACACTGTACAAATGTGCACTGGCACCAGCATGCATGAAGGTTCCCCTTCCACACCCTCCTGCCAGCAAATGTGGTCTCTATTTCTTGATGGCTGCAATTCTGACTGGAGTGAGATGAGATCTCATAGTCATTTTAATTTACATTTTCCTGATGAGTAGAGATGTGGAGCATCTCTTTAGGTCTTCAATGTCCATTTGTATTTCTTCCTTTGAGAGCTCTATGTTTAATTCCCTGGCCCACTTTTTGAGTGGGGTGCTTGATCTTTTTATTGTTTGTTGTTGTATCTCTCTATTCAGGTAGTTTACATCATCTGGATTTAGTTTTGGTTGGTGGCATGAGATAAGGAATTCATCAACTTCTTCTAGATTTTTCAATTTTGTGGAGTATGTATCTTTGAAACATGATGATTCTCCCAATTTCATTAGGGTCTGTTATAACATCTTCCCCCTTTTTTCTGCTCTTTGTGATTTGAGCCTTCTCTTTTATCCTGTTGGATAATTGGCTAGGGTTTTATCTATCTTGTTTACTTTTTTGAAGAACCGACTCTTTGATTCATCATTTTAAAAAATCATTTATAGGAGGAAGGGATTTAGTGAAACTTACAGATCCAGGGGAAGTTCCATAAAGGGGAAAGAAACTGGCTCCCTTTCACGGATTCAAGCAGAGAGAAAACCACCACCAGTCAGTAACCCAAATAAGCACAAAACCTCAGCAAACAGCAGGAACTCTAGGCAGAGCTCAAAAGCTCTGCAAACCTTTAGGCTGGAATCAAATCCATCCCCAAACACACCTTTGGGCTGGACCCCAGGATCCATCCTTAGTGACACTTCATCCAGCCAGGCTCTTGGAAATCCAAATTTTAATAAAAATACCTGAGTCTACTGGGGAGCCTAATATTTAAGCTAACACAACTGTCTTCAACTTTTTTTTTTTCCTTTGAGACCTGTATTGAGTTCTTTTGGCTGATTTGTTTCCATTTCCTTCAGTCATGCTTTGAGTTCATTCTTGAATTCTTATTGATTTTCTTCATTTGACTATGCTTTAAGATCTTGTATTATTTGTTTGTTCATTACTCAAATAATTCTTCCATCCTTATAACCAAGGCCTCATTATGGTTGTTGAGTATACTTACCATAGCTTCATTCTAAGGCTGGTTTGCAATGGAGATTTCCATTATGGGGCTAGGTGACCTAGATGGGGATATTCTGGCTTGGTGTCTTGCTTTCTTTGTTTTGCTTTTGGGTTTTCCCATCTCAAGTTCATTATTGTGTTTTATCACGGCTGTGGCCATTAGTATTTCTTGTGGAATGTGGGTTGATTGCCTTGTTCAGGTTTGGTCAATGTAGGAGTGAGAAGGTGATAAATTCAGTTTTTTTTTTTTTTGACTGGGATGTCTTGAGCCTGAGTGGGTCTTTCTTGTGTATTCACTCTAGGAATTCTGGGTGAGGCTCTGGAGTGCCTGGCCAACTCAGTTCAGGGAGGGTCATGTTGTCTCTGCTACTCAACCTCTGATCTTTGGTAGTGAGCTTTGCTGGGGCAACTGGTGGAAGGTAGGGTGTGAGTATAGCAGAGATCCCACTTGGGGATTTGAATCTCAGTCACTGTGCTCATGGGGCCTGCCTGGGTAACGAATTTGGGGTTGAGAAGACTACAAGCCAGTCTCTGCTTGTGAGCATGCCACAGCGCATCTTCAGTGGGGACACAGTGGATCCCTACCTGTCCCACTTGAGCTGAATGGGAACTGGGAGCCCAGGCCTACTCACACCACAAGGTCCCAACCACCCCAAAAGAGCCACTGGGGAACCCAAAGCTAGGGCCTAGCACAGCATGGGTGCAAGTTCCCATCAGCACCAGATGAGCCCCCTGAAGCCCAGGAGGGGGGGGCTACTCATGGAGCTTTCACATAGTGGTCCAGCCACCCCACAGGAACCACAGCAAGAGTAGAACGTTTTGATGAAATAATTCACTTTATAGACAAGAGTTCTTGGACAATGACCCCATGACCAGTCCTTTAGTGTACACTATCTCTCTGAGCCTTCATTGCCTTCATTTCGTTAACTTTGAAACATTTTATTTTTACAAATTCTACTGAGTTCTTTAAAGAATTAGATAAGAGAGCACATGTGAAGCATTTGAAAAAAAATAAGATTACACAAATGCGAGAAATTATTGTCAAGGAAAAAAAATGTAGAGACATTAAGAGAATTCTTCCCCTACTCTGCTTGTCTCTGATCAAGACAGAGCATATCAGGGCATTGACATGATGCAATGTGCACCCTGGACATAAACCTTCCCCTTTTCTGGTATTGACTATTCTTTTCTTTTTTTCTCTTCCAGTGAACCTGTGCTGGAGTGACAGGAAGATGAAGTGTAGTCCCTCCCCTCCATTTTCCTGAATGTGCAGATGGGAGAAGAAAACTTGAGGATAACTCCAGCCCCTGGCAAGACCATGTCATACTGTTCAGGATCTACTCTACCTCCTGCAGGGTTCAGGGAAAAGTAGTTCTTTTTGTCTTCCCCTCAGGGTGAAAAAAATCATAAAATAAAACACAGGATAAAGTAATCAGAAAAAAAATATAGCCAAGGATTTGGGGATTTTCAGTGTGTTAACTGGGCTCTGGAGAGGATTGTGAGAAGGATGGCGGCTGAAGACTGCTTTGAGACAATAGAGGGAGGAAGACATGCCCATTGGCTGGGTTCTGGAAGCATGTCCTACAATGATTTCAGTGTCCGCACACCAGAAATTGAGCTTTGGGAGTTTTGATACAGAATTAATCATGGTACAAGAAGCCTGTCAGTAAGGAACAATACTCTTAGATAGTGTGAAACAGTGGGAAGCATGGGTCCTGGAAGTCCAAAGGCTTGAATTCATTATTTAATAAACTTGAGAAAACTTTGTAGAATGCTTTCTTAGTGTCACAATAGCAGTAGATGTGGAGAATACAGATTTAATATGACTCTGTCCTTAATATGAAAAGTGCATTTGGTCTCCTGGGAAATAAAATCTTAAGCTATCTGATGAGGATTTTAGAAGAGAGTTTAGTCCAGACATGGCAGAAAGTGCATGTGGAGAGAAAATCCTAAAAAGCAGTCCTTGACTCCACGTTCATATCCAGATATTCAATTTAAGTTAAATGTACTAGATCCCCTTTCTTAATAAGTGAGGAGGAAAGGGAGAAAAGGCACCGAAGTTTCATCACAGTCTACCCTAGAGATTCAGTATTGTCCAGTGCACAAAAACTGAATTTTCGAAAGTATTTTATCCTATCTTTGTTTTCTCACATAGTCCCGCTTCCCCTCCAATGAGCTCATACTTTGGAACCACACAGTGGCATATTTTGCCCATTTCTCATTTCCACTCTAAAGATAACTCATTTTTGTCATCTATAGTTAGTTCCTGAGCACTTTCATAATGCAATAGTCTCATGTGTTAGGGATTATAAAATGTGTAAAGGAGAGACAGTTGCTCTGTATTTTTAGTTTCCTAGCTTTGGTTACCATAGACGATTAGAAAACACGAAGTTACGACTAACTTTCATTGTCAATTTCACTAGAATTGGAATCACCTAGGAGACACTTCAAGATGTGCCTGTAAGGTCATCTCCAGAGAGGTTTAACTGAGGAGGGAAGACCCAACCTAAAAGTGGATGGTGCCACCCTATGGGCTGGGTTCTCATCCTGAATAAAGAGAAGGAAGAAAGGACAAATCTTGCTGAGCACCAGTGTTCATCCTTTTCTGCTTCCTGAGTGTGGGTGCACTGTGACCCTAGTGCTTCCTGTCATGATTGACTGCACCCTAAAAGCAGGAGACAAAATAAGTCTTTCTTTTTAACTTTCATATATTTGGTCACAGCAATGAGAAAAACAAGCCCCAATGCATACAGCCAAGAAATAAACATGTGCATGCATCCTAATTGTATATGGAAATTATGATAAAGCTTTCATTAGGGGAATCTGGGAGAAGCTTTACCCTTGATATGTGGTCCTATAATCTAGATTTTGACATGGCTGCCCTCTTTCTGATAACTTGGCTGCGGGCAGTTCTGACTTTGGAAAAGGTATCTAGGTTTGACTCTTCTTCTCGGTCTTGCCTCCACACTCGTTAACTGGCATGCTCACTTCTCACCTCAACATTTGAAAACTATCAGGAAGTATCCATTTCTTGTTTCACACATTGAGTTGTTCATAGCAACCATCTCTGTTGTTTCTTGGAAACTGGTTATGATTCACTCTTGTGAAACTTAACCAGAAGGACTAGAAACATAAAAGTTGGTTGCAGCTCATACCATAAGCCCTGTGAGGATAGAGGTTTCCCTGTCCCATTCAACCCTGACTCCCCGGTGTTTCCAGCCATGTCATGCAAGGGGTGGGTATTCAGGTAATACTGCACAAGGTATCTCATTCTCATATCATAACACTTATCAGGCTTGTCATGACACTGAATTGTTTTATGGCGATGACCATGAACAGCCAGACTCTGGGCTTCCTGGATGCAAACACTTGTGTTTTACTGGTCCTGATATCCTTTGTATTCTGAGCAGTGTTAGGGGCGAGATAATTTACTAATATCCCCCAAGAGAAATATTTATGTGTGGTTCACTAGATAGTCACAAGTATCTTAATAAGATGCCTGAGTATGAGAGAGGTAACATGATCTTCTGTGGGGGTGGTCTAAGAATTCAGGACTGGACATTAGCAAGGGAATCCAAGCCTGGCTCAATTGTGTTTGGCTTAGCAATGAATGTCTGGGAGCCTATCAGCAAGTTCAGTGAATGAGTAAAGTGGAGGCAACAGCTACGAGATAGAATGGAGACCACAGACATAGTACAAAAAGAGAAGGGTACCCTGTGCAGGATTATCTGAACACCATCCCCTTGCATGACATGGCTGGAGACACAGAGTCTTCAGTGTTGAACAGGACATGGAAACTTCTGTCCTAACAGGGCTTATAGTATGAAAGGCCTCTGAGTAGATACAGAATATAGGGCTTAGTGACCACATGTTACTTCTTGGGGTCACTAACTGCTTGAGTTTCACTGAAATGAGGAGAAGTGATGAAGAAAAGAAACCATGTCCTCTAGATAAAAAGCTGAATAGCTTTTCTTCCCTAAGATGAAGTCCAGGGTAGTTAGGGACAAGCTGGCAGGTGAGGTTGGATAAAGGAAACATGGCTGCAAATTTGATATATGTATCTGAATTGGTGAACATCTTACAGTGCAGCACTTCTCCATGGGAAGAAAGTCAAGCCAGTGTGAACCAAATCTAAGGACATCAAGTGAAGTGACTTAAAGTCAAGACCAACACTGCATGTTCTCTCTGAAATGCCAGACTCAGCTTCTAATAACCGTAAGTGTGCAAATGGAGGGGCACATGAGGACAAAACTTAGAAACGTTGAACTGTAAGAAAGTGCTAATAGGAAGAGACAAGCTGGAAGAGGGGGGATGGGCAGAAGTATACTTGTGACATGTTTATGGAAAGAAGGTAAATACAGTGGGAGAGAATTAGGGGAAGGGTAGACGGATAGAAGAGGAGGAGTCATAATCAACAAAAACAAACTGTATTTGAAAACTCCATAAGTGAAAAAGAAACTGGAAAAAGGCCCCTACTGGATCACAAATTGAAACATTGAATGTTTACTGTTTGATCATCTTGTCTAGAGACGATCAGCCCCAGATTTTTATGTCTTTTGTATCCGACTCACACTTAATGACATCTTAAGTTATGACATATGAGTGTCATATATAGAACATAATATAAATAGAATGAAAGAAAGAATGGAACCAGGAATGAATAATTTAGCAGGAAATAGTTCTGAATATTTCAGCAACCTATGGCAATCTTTCTTAGATTCTTTGACACTTTTCACAAATTTATACAAAATACTTGTTTGGGAGACAATGGCTACTCCTAGTTAAGAATACAGTGAGGAATAAATATGATTAACATACAGAGGCTGCCAGAATGTAGACCCTCAGAATTATTAAAGTGTCAGCCGATTCCAGGTGCTTCCTGTCTCTCCATTTCTTGGTGTCCCTTGACCTATTCCACACCTGCACAGAGTGAACATCAGCCGAGTGGCCCTGTACAACAAAGGGAGCTATTGCTGATCAAGTGGGTTTCCATATAGGAGATTTCACTAGCATCTAAATCCCGCTTGAGCAACATGAATTACTGCAGGCCAGCACAGCTGGCTGCCTGACAGTGCCAGGTCTTGGAGCAGGGTGTGTTATTTATAAGGAGATAACAGATGTGAAGAGAACAGAACTTCTCATCTTCCTTGGGAACTGGAGGCATAAAAGTCTTCCTGAATACCCTAAGGAAATGAGTGGGAGTATATCAACTGTGAGCTAAAGCTTTTATAGCTTGAGAGAACAAATAAGGACCCAGAATATGATGACCACAATTTGAAATGAACAAGATCCAATAAACTCAACTTCCAAATAACATACCTTCAATAAAGGTCTGAACTTCACCTTTCATCATGTCCCCATGTGATGGTTAGGTTTTGTTGTCAACTTGATCTTTTAAATTATCTTGGGTAGGTTTCTGAGGATGTTTACAGGAAGGCAGTCTCTCAGTAGGGGGCAGGATATAAGGAAGCTCAGGAGAGCTAGAAGTAAACATCCTTTTTTGTGTGGCCAGTGCAGGAAGGAAATTCCAGAGACAAAGGAAGCCATTAAGTCTGGGAAAGGGTTGCAAGACCCCACCCTAAGCCTAAATAAAGGGGAAGAATTTCTCTCCTTGGCTCCCTGACTACTGACTGCTGGTATTTGTGACTTGCACGTGCATCCTACCCTCCTACCCTTCTTGGAAATTGGAACCCAGTTTCCTTGGCCTCATATCTGAGAACTGAAGAGCAGCTACTCCCCAGGAACCATCAGGTTTTCTGGGCTAGATTGGGACTGTTGAGGCATCCAGTCATGTTGACTGAACAGCTACTGGTTTCTTCACCCATGGGCCTGCAGACTGCTATTGTTGGACTGTCATAAGCTACCGCAATAAATTCCCTTTTACTACAGTCCATTCTATCAACTCTGTTTCCTCTAGAGAACCCTGACTAACACACCCCATGAATGGGAGGGACTGAGAGGGGGCTCACAAGGAGATCAACATTTGCACGCCTTTGGAAACCCTGAACCAATGGCCTCTGGCAAGCAGGAGCTACAAAAACTGACAACACCTCATTAGCAGGACATTAGCCATTAGCCAGTCTTACTTGGCATCTGTCCCAGTCAGATGGGATGAATCTTCAAACCAGATACAATTTGGGGGAGGAAAGTATTTATTTACGCTACAGATCCAGGGGAAGTCCCATAAACGTGAAAGAGGCTGGTCCTCTTTCACAGGTCCATGCAGAGAGAGAAACCCATCACCAACACCACACACACACACACACACACACACACACACACACACACACACACACACACTCAAAATAGCAAATAGGCAGGAGGGCCAGAGAGAATTTCTTCTCCTTTATATAGGCTTAGGGTGGGGTCTTGCAACCCTTTCCCAGACTTAATGGCTTTCTGAGTCTCTGGAATTTCCTTCCTGCACTGGCCACACAGGAAAGGATGTTTACTTCCAGCTTCTTTGAGCTTCTTTACATCCTGCCCCCTACTGAGAGGCTGCCTTCCTGTAAACATCCTCAGAGACCCACCCAAGATAATTAAAAAGAGCAAGTTGACAACAAAACCTAACCATCACAGCATCTCTGTCCTTTCTCAGCTTTCAGTATCACCTGTTTTAGCAAGTCACAGCTTTAAGGAAGTGTCTCCAGCTCAAGGTTCCAGTGTCTTTGCAAGGCAGG
>PVHP010014876.1:0-38458 GCA_004024765.1 Zapus hudsonius
CCTATTGTTCTTTCTGATGGAGAAACCAGGTTTGTGCCCCATGATCATTCTCAAGGGACCACTGAAATGGGTTTCTTTCTCAGTTATGAGTCTAACTTAGTTTCCACTCTTTCGTGTCTACTTAGGCCTGGCATAAAGGCAGGCCAGGATTTCTGGAGGCTCTATCCTGGATTCTAAAATTATTGTATATCTTTAACAAACCCCTAACTCTGTTTTTCAGATTTTATTCACTTTTCAAATTGAGCAAGTAATCATTTCCTTGAATCACTGGGATATTTTGAGAATCAGATAAAATCACAAATGTCAAAATACTTTTACAAAAAGCACATTGTCAGGTTTAGACACATGTAAAATGCTACAAGTGACACTCCCTCTCTTTTATGCTAATGGTAGCATATTAAATTATAAATATGAATATAACTTAATTTCATAAAACTTAATCCAAATAAAAATCATAGAAAATGCACACACATTGCATTTTCCTTATATTCAGTATTCGGTGACACCTGTCAAATTGCCATCTTGGCACAACTTTAACATATTAACCAGGTACGTCATAATTCCACATCAATATGCTAGCTGTGGAGATTTACTTAATTTGATGAAGAGCTTTGCTAATTTAATTATTGAATTTCATGCCTTATATTTAAAGTCTATAAACAAAAATTATAGAAAAGTACTTAAGTTATTGCATTATTTTAATAGTATGATTGAATAGCATTTGTAGTTAAGATTAGCAAGCAGCATATTTAAGTGATGTGCTCATGAAAGTGAAATATTAAAAACAGCTTACTAAAATCTCCCATCTGGCAGCTACAATTGATCAGAAATCTACTCTTCAGCATTATTTTGAAAATAGCATGAGTTTTTAATTAAAACTGTTCATTCGATTTATTAATGTAAGTAAAACCTCACATATGATCAGGTTTAACTTGAGAAAGTGGTTTTCTAAAACCCTTTTTATGGATTGAATGATACAATTTTCAATAAAGAATAGTTATAAAAGATGTCAGACATTTATTTCCTATCAATCTTTTTGTGTGTTCGCCTTAATTTCAAAATTGAACTTCAAACATAATTCTGCTTGCTTAAACATATTTGATGGCTTTATGATCTTAGTTCTTATTTTTATCCAAGGTCAGTTAAAAAAGAAGCTAAGATAAAATTATTTTATAAACTAGGTGATGCAAGCAAAATTTGTATCTATTTTAAGTTGGCATGGATAAGTAAAAAAGCAGATTATTAACATTAAAATTTCTCACTTAAAAACAGGGTGGAGAGAAAGAATACCTATAATCCTTGTCCTTGGAAGACTGAGGCAGGAGGTTAGCATTCAGACCAGCCTGGGATACTGACATAGATCATGTCTCCAAATATTTAACAAAACAAAGCACATTTTTATTCAAAAATCTATGAAGCACTTATTTGGATTCAGTTGCTACGCTCATTACATACATTATTTCACTTAATCCATTCAGCTGGGCAGATGGATTTAACACAGACACTTTATAAGTGTTCTCTGTACAGGAACCAAGGGCCCTGTTTTGACCCCTCTGTGGTCTAATACAGTTGTCATTTCTCCATAGTCAGTTACAAAGTCTTTTCATGTTGTTATTTCTGTTATAAGTAAAATCTTAAAATATGTGGAAAGTTTATTTATTTACATTTACTTATGATTGAGTCTTCTGAACTTTAGAAAGGAAGTGAACAGGATTTGAATTTTTCTATAATCCAGTTAGTGGTTGATTAATGTATACTACTTTACTGGTGATTAGTACATGGACCTAACATCTTGAATTGTCTTGAATATTGAATGATGAAGATTAATCATTTACATAGTCATATCTAAAACTATAAGTTTTATATTTTGCTATTGAAGGTAGACTTTTTAACATAAGATGTAGAAATAACATTTTCAGAGCAGATTTCTGGTTGACGTTTTAACATAATCCTCTTGCCATTAGACTTGATAGCTCTATCTTCTGTAGGAAGCAGGCATATGCTCTCCTACTCAAATTTCCCACTGCCCTTGCCTGCCACACCACAAGTTAGACACGTTCTCTTGAAACAAGCAGGCAAGCAAGCAAACAAACAAAAAACCCAAAGCACACATACAAGGGAGCTTGAAGTCTGATTCTACCAGCAACTTAACTCAAACCCTGTGAACACAGGATCCCTGACAGCTGTGTCCTTCGTCTGTGTCTCTGATTTATTTCTCCACTATAAGACTGGCTTTCGTTCACCTACCAACATTGCTCATCATCTCATTTCATCTGTTCAGGTCAAGGCAAGATTGGCATATCCAAGGACTCTGTTTCTACCATGTCTTCCCATCTTTGCCACCAATAACTCAGAGCTCACATCACCTTCCAAATAAATCCCAGGTCTGTTGAGTTTTCAGTTCCTTACTAGTTGTTGAGGTAAACTTTTCTTCTGGAGTGACATGAACACGTGTCTACTTACCCCAGATAGGACCAGATGACAGACCAAAGTACAATTGCATCAAAACCAGTTTTTGATGAACCGGTGAGTGGTTGCTTACAGGAACAACGGGGACCCCCAAAGCAGCCACAGCACCCAGAAGTCTCATCCCAACCTGGATGATGACCTCCTCATAGCCTGCTTCATCTCAAAGGCAGTTGCATCTCAGAAAAGCCCAGCCCAGCTTATAGTAAGAAAGAAAAACTGAAGACATATTTAATACCGAATGAGACATTTTGTAGGTCTGTTTTGCATATTCCCACCTTCCAAATTGTGAAATACTATCTTTCCAGGATATGATACAATAAAATCTATTTTGTGGGCGGGAAGTGTGTATAACGTATGAGCCAGTCACACCATCTGTTAATGAGCCATCTGTTGCAGCAGAAGCGTCAGAGCATCAATAGAAGTGAGGGGCAACCTCAGGGCTACAGCTTCAGCTTCTTCCAAACACCACTTCAGTTCAGCTCCATTTCCACGGATCTTTCTCAGAGGCTAGTGTGTTCCTGTTCCCAGTAGGAGGTTCCTCCTCCTCTTACTATCCTTAGCAATTAGATCTGTACCCAAAGGTTAGAAAGGTGCAGGCAGAGGACCACACAGATGATTTCTTACTCATCCTATAACCCAGGAGCTACCGTGAAATAGGTGCTGATACATGGTACTTTGTGTGCAAAATAGTCCTGCCCCAAGATCTAAAGTGAAATGACTTTTAAGATATCTAAATAAATTTACCTTTATTCAGAGAAATGATATCAATCTCCATGAAAGCTATCCAGGATAAAGTTCATTAGTACAGAACTCGTTGGCCAGCTATGACATAATACATAATTGCTGAATCAAGGATTGAATTAAAAAATACCACACAGCATCAGAGATGAGAAGGAAGTTTGAGGTTTCAAAATTGTCTCAATGGATATTCCATCAGAGGAACATCAATGCTATTGCTCTTATTTTCAGTCAACAATTGACTTAAGAATGCATTCTCCTTCCCATAATGTTTACTGTAGCTATACTTTTATTTTAAATCAAGAAGAAAGGAAGTTTGCACAGCTTAAAAACTTGCATTAGATTAATTACAGAAAAGCTACATCACCTTTATTCTAAATTCAATAGTGGACTGCGTTCTCTTATTGATATTTCCTAAATATTTTCCTCTGTATTCATATTTTGACATGCTCTAGGCAGTAATAATTTTAAGACAATAGAATCTGAATAGGTTTGTCAGTTAACTGATAATAAATTAATGACAATCTTCTTGTTTATAAACAGGCTTAAAATTATCTAACCCAAAATTCCTATCTATAATTATATTTCTTTATAACTTATCTATTTTTATATTCAAACTTTCTAGAACAATAAAATTTACTTTCCTCAACATTGCCTTGGAAATATTCTACAATATTCATTCATAGATTGTGCCATACCATGTAATAAATATTAAGCCACATGTAATTTCTCCATAACATGGTTTTAAGTGTTTATGCTAGAAGTTTATCTGTTGTTACATCTTTCTTGAGCATTAAGCAAAATCATAGGTGTGAAAACTGACCTTAACTAATAACTCAATACTTTTTATTCTTATTTTGTATATTTTGAAAGAAAACTTCTATAAGTATAATACCAGTTGGGAAATAAATTACATTTCTATCTTTCAGGGTATGTATGTATGCATGTATGCATAATGATGTAACATATATATGTATATATAATACATATTATACATGTATAATATATATATACATATATGTAATATATATGCTAAATAGTGTAATATAGTAATATAATAATTTATAGTTACTTTGGTGACTGTCATAGTCAGCCGCGCACACTGCTGGGATGAATCTTCAAACCAGGCACAACTTGGGAGAGGAAAGTATTTATTGAAACTACAGATTGAGGGGAAGTTCTGTAACAGCAAAAGAGGCTGGCCCTCTTTAACAGGTTCAAGCAGAGAGAGAAACCCATCACCAAAACCACACACACAATAGCAAACAGGCAGGAGGGGGCCAAGGAGAGAATTTCTTCCCCTTTATATAGCCTTAGGGTGGGGTCTTGCAACCCTATCCCAGACTTAATGGCTTCCTAAGTCTCTGGAATGACCCACACAGGAAAGGATGTTTACTTCCAGCTTCTTTGAGCTTCTTTACATCCTGCCCCTTGCTGAGAGGCTGCCTTCCTGTAAACATCCTCAGAGACCCACCCAAGATGATGAGAAAGATCAAGTTGACAACAAAACCTAACCATCACAGTGACCTTTCATCCATGTTGTCTACCACTTCCCATTTCCCATAGACTTTTTTAGAGGTGGCATTTGATCCATAAAAATTACATACCATTACATCTAGCTCCTGGGTTCCTTGCATATATCTCCATTTTTAATCTTATGTAGCATTTCAATATCATCTCTACTACTTTCCAATGTATGATTGAATAGAATTAAATTTCACTCACCATACTTTAGAAATTATATGATATTGTTTGAGTCATCTGTATGGCTCTTTGCTTTATTATTTCAATTGTAATCATTTTTACATGTTTATATCTTTGTTTGGTTTAAACATGATAGTTTAAATATTAATCCACTGTATACTGTGGTGATTATAACTTTGCCAAGTATCTCCAGCTTTTCACTTTTCATGTGTGGTTTATCTAATTTTCCTCAGGCCAACTGTAGTAAAAGAAAAGCAGGAAGGAGGCTTTTCAGTGTAGGAATTTCTTCTAAATAAACTATACCAGTCTGCTTTTTGGAAGCCCTACCTATGACTATTGAGTTGTGACTTTGTGATTATCTTATGTGCACCCTGTTCCTCAATGTCTCAGATCCCCAAATACATTAGGAGATATACTTGAGACTGAGGTAAAGTTTGTGACCACATAACAAACTAGACTTTCCAAAAACAGTGAAATTTCCTGTTATTCTAATGATTTAATGCTCTAATCAATCATTGCAATTGATCACTTGTAGTTGTTGTAAATAAAAGGTAAGACAGGCACTTCTTTCTTCTAATATTTTTGAATTGTTAAATGTTGTGAATGAGATCTAGCCCCAGGCCAAGATATTTTACATGCTGACTTCTTGGTATACAACTCTGACTTTTCTCACTTTTGCTTCTGAAATTGTATTGAGGTCTAATTACATATTCATTCATAAGATAAAATGCTTAATAATTTATAAACATGGAATTTCTTTTATAGCAGTATTATACATTCTTAAATCATACAAGGAAAAGTTAGTTGAAAGCAATTCACTACAAAGAAAAAACATGAGTGACACTCCTGTGTATATTAATGTTCTTCTATGATCAAGGGTTCATGTGGACATAACAAAGGACTTTATGTATTCTTTGTTTGGATGTGATGAGCCTCTGAAGACAATCTAAGTATTCCTTACTGGAAAGTTTCCCTTGCCATGAACAGAGGTCTTGTTATATACGTACTTGGTGAAGAAGAAATGGTTGAGATTTCATGATATTCTAGCTAATATCTAGGCTCATATACTAGAATGTTATGAGTTTATTCTTCATCTCTTCATACCTCTTTTTTTCCTTCACTTCCTCAATAGATCACTTCTTGACATAGTGTATGTTTTCATTTGACACACAAAAGTAAGAATTATAGGAAATTTTTAGATAGCATAACTTTTGTAGAAATTAAAGTGAAACCCATTTCTCTTTTACTCCTCTCGGAGTCCATACTAGATGACAAATGATGTATTTTATGAAGGCCAACATTTAGAAAATTGTATGTTACTATTCATTAACTTTTACCTGTATCTTTATCATGCATCTTTTTACTCAGTCTTGTAACTTTTTAGAATAACTATATAAAAATAAAGGGAGTATTACATAAAGTATGTATACATTGGAGCTTATTTTAACCTTATTTATTACTTTAAAACCTTGACTATAGTCTAAATATTTGAAAATTTGTGAATATTTATGGATATTTAAGGTATGATTATGACTGAGACTATATTGCAGATATGAATCTAAATTTAAAAAAAACCACCTAGATCAAAACAGATGCCCTTGGTACATAAGAAAATCTGTGGATAGATGAGCACTACACACCAATTTTTATTAAAAGAAAAATATTTGTACCTCATATGCGCTTAGATAAATGTCTCAAAGAATGCACACTAAAAGTTTAACACTGACTTACTCAGGGGTGACATCACTGAGAATTGTTGGCTAATAACATTTAAATGCCTCTATTATTTAGTATGATATAGCAAGTGCACATTTCTTTTATAATTAAAAATAATACAGTAATTAAGTTTTTTTAAAGGAAAAGTGGGGAATAAATATCTGTGCCTACATTTTTATTGAGGATGTTCCTTCATGGTGAATGTTTACTTTGATATGCTAAGAATATCTCCATTTTACTGAAGTTTCTAGTTTTTGGCTTTTGACACCAGATCTTTTTGGAGTATATACATAGACATATTTCAACTCTCACTTCCTTGCAGCATCCACAAAAGTAACATATAACATGGGTGGACTTATGTAAAGACAGCAAAAATAATTCCCATTTTCCATCAGTAGGCAGAAACTGCCACTCTTCATAAATTAAACTATAAAGAAAGAAAGCATAGGTTGATGAGGGGTCATTTTGTAGACCTAACTAAATGTCACTCCCACCTCTGGGTTTTGGCTTCATTTGGAGTATTATTTCTCTTGTATAGAGTGGGTAGAGTCATGGACATGTTCTGGGTAACCATATGGCAGTCAAATAGCATTTCCAAGTGAAAAATACATAAACTTTCTATTGTTTACTAGCATGGTTTGAATTGTTCTGTCTGACTGGGAGTAGCTCAGCGTAAACTTCATCTATCCATATAGTACTTTAATTCTATATACATATATTAGGGGTTGTTAGGGTGGTTTTAATTTTTTTCATTTTCTCTAAAAGACATGATTTTTGAATTGCGTATGATATAAAAGCAGAAAATGTCATAAGATTGATGTAAATTCATATCTTAGCTATGTAAGTTACTTGTGAATTAATTATTATATATATTACTTTACTTCTCTAAGACTCAGTATCTATCAGAAAAATAAAAACACAGACAATTATTCCATGTGGTAAAGTGAATTAAATGAAACAATCTGTGTGAGACCTAGAGCTATATAAATAGGACATGTTTGAAAAATAATAATAGAAATATAAATAAAATGTTGTTTGGATGATATTTGTACAATATATTAAATGGACTAACAAGTGGAAAGAAAAAGAACTTAAAGAAGAAAAGGAAAAAACATATTTATAACAGAAATGGCTATTACTCCCATTTTATTTCGTTATGCCACTGAGATTCTTGAATAGTACTGGAAATGCTTATACCTCATTTGGGGTCCTAGGAGTTTAATTGATCTTAGGAAACTCATCCATCATGGGAGAAAAGCTAAGAATTTCTTTCATATAGTTCAAATCAATACATTTGACTGATTCCTCTTTAATTGTCTATTTGAAATTCATTGAAATATAATCTCCCAGTTTGCACCCCTTGCTTCTCATCTTCTAGTACACAGAGAAGATGCTGTCTCTGAGGTAGACAGGGTATTTTTCTCCTGTCTGTCAACAACATGCTTCTGTTCCAAGACAGCAACTATCAAGAGAGATGTGAGCAGCTAGCAGGACATGTAGTGTGTGGATCTGGCATGAAAATCCGACAAACTGAAAAGTGCATGTAGACACACAAGCTAGAAAGGTGCTGGTAGTTCCGCTTCTTGGCAAGAGAAGTGACTCACATAAATGACTTATTCATGCATCAGATAAAGGAACAAGGAGGATAAGAGAGAGCAACTACCTTAGCAACGAAGTACATCTCTGAATAATCCACTGAAGCTTAGGAAAGTTCAGACAGATGTGCTCAATCATTTAACTCCCAGCTACAGATTTTGGAAGGACATTTTGCTATCAAACATGTGCACAGATTAAGAAAATTCGACCATACAAATTATTGTGTGATTAATGCCTAAATTGTCAGCTCTCATGATTAATCCAAGGCACTCAGGCCATTTCTACTCCCTCTCACCAAGAATTAACTCAGGAATAGTCATGTTGACCTTGGAAGCATTAACATCGAATGTTCCCTCCATCCCCCAGTCTTAAAGAGGAAAGAAGACAGTAAGCCCTTGCCTGTAAATGCTGTCGGTATGCATATGTGGAACAACTGCTATCACTTTAAGGGTATCGTTTTGAGGATGAATGTAACACAGACCTTTGAGAATATGTTTCAACTTCTAAATATATCATCCTGAAATGGCACTGCTAGAGAATTCTTGCTATTTAACATGGTGAATTTTCTTATTGTTAAGAAGTTTCAGTTACAGTTTCAGTAATCGTTTCCTCAAGCATTTAAATTAACACATAGAAAAAAATTAATTTCTATTAAGATTTATAATGAGTAAAGAATTAAGCATATACTTAATTTATAAGATACATATTGTAAAAGGAAAACCATATATGAAGAACACAGAATTTATGTACAGTTGAGTAGAGAGTGTTGCTGCATAGGTATGTGCCTCATATCCTTTGAGAAGGGCTCCTGAGGCTTGTGAGAGCAATAAGGCTTCTGAAGGATCCAACTTCTAATCTGGAATGAACACAAATAAAAGATGCAGGCAAAGCATATGGAAGTGTAGCAGCTCAGGCTTTTGTGTGTCATGTGACAAGAACTCACTAGCTTTTAGAACCAAGAAGCCCTGAGTAGTCTCAGGCCAGCTCTCCCAGCAGGCGGCCTATACCATACTGTCATGTACCAGCTAAACATTTTGGAAGGAGCAAAGTGCCTTTCATTTGGGTAGGAACCTAAGCTTCAGTGGAAGATCAAAGTTCTAAGTCTTGGGTGTTGTAGTGTTTCCATGCCAGTTGTATTTTTTTTTGCATGAATGTGTATGTTTATAATTGTGTGTGTGTGTGTGTGTGTGTGTGTGTGTGTGTGTGTGTGTGTGTTGTTTTGGCACAGGTATGTCTCCATTGGCTGCACTTTGTACTCACCTACAGTGGAATGTGTATGCCTGTTGCAAAAGTTTGGGTATTCTGTTCCATCACATTTCTGCTTATTCTTTTTAAAATTTTTGTTTTACTTATTGCTAATAATTAGATACATTGTATGAATAAGCCTTGTGGTGGTACCCCCAATTTGCTTCTCCTTTTGCCCAACGCACTGGTATCTATTTCAGTGGGATTGCTGGACCAGACCATAGGGGTCATGAGGTTATAAATTATACAAATATTAGTCAGTTTTTTTCTTTGTGTTGTTGAGGGGGGCAATGGCTCTGGATATTCTCCCCCACCATGGCTTTTACAATCTTTCTGCCCCCTCTTCCACTAATTTCCCTGAGTCATGGTGGGTGAGTTTTAAGTCTGCTTTACTGTTGAACTCTTAAGAGTCCCTGAATTTCTGCTTTGGACTACACTGGATACCCTCAGTGTCTGTCTCCATTACCCTTTCATAAGTTATCAGACTTGCTGTGATGGTAGTTCTCATGCTCATCTTGCCACTTCCTCAACAGTTTTGTTTGGGCCCAACAAGACAAGTTAGGGGTGATTCATCTCCTTCCTGGTGTCAGCCATCATGCCATGTCTTGTTGGTGGAATTGGATTGTCCAAATTTCTTGCTGCCTTCTGAAAATTACAAAAAGAATTTCCAATAGAGGAGAGAGAGAGAGAGAGAGAGAGAGAGAGAGAGAGAGAGAGAGAGAGAGAGAGAGAGAGAGAGAGAGAGAGAGAGAGAGATCAGTGTAGGTTAAATGAAACAACCATTGTAAATTTGTCAAGGATCTAATGGGTGTAGCCTCTCTGTAGATCTTTGGTTAGTCAGAATTTCCCCTTGGAGCCCCGGTTCTTGGCCTCCATAAAAAATTTGCCATGGATTCTAGTTCCAGTTAAGGGTTCCTTGCCACTGAGCAGATCTCTTAGCAAATCAGCAAGCACCTAGGTTTAGCGACACTATTGCACAGATGAGCTCTTCTTGGTTTGCTGGTCTTTGCCTTATAGCAGTGTCCTCAGCACTCCAATTACATTGGTTGGTGTTGTATATCAGTGACCTCTGCTTCCTCTGCATATCATTGGCCAGTTTACCCTGGCAGGTCATGTAATGCCCTTCAGCACTACACAGGTTACAATCTGGGAGCTGGTTACCTTTCTGGATCCATCAGGGTCTGATATTATGTGAGGACAGTTTGTGATATCTTTAGCAATAGGGTCTTACCTTTTGCCTGGGGCAGGTATTCAAGAGCTTTGACATAAGCCTGTCTTTTAGGTGGGGACCTCGTGTGTTTCTTTAATCAACAGCCCTGTGAGGGAAGTGACCACTTACTGAGACAGGGAGTTATAGGCCAGAGCAATTTTTCTTGGGTTTAAGCTTCCTCCCACCCTATTTAGGGTCCCCCTTACCAGTTGATGCCCAGAGCTTCCTGTAGAGCTTACAGTATGAAATTAAAAATTTTATGTTTTGATTCACTATTGGTTTAGATTAGTGTATAAGTACCCCTCCCTCCCATTCTACCTACCCCCAATTCCTTCCATCCTCTTTGTCATTCTCTCAGTTCACCTGTCAGGTTTGCTTATTGCTCAAGCTTAACCAACCAGGTTAGGAAGGGCATATGAGGGAGAATATGCAGGGTTTGTTTCACTGTTCTTGTGTGAGTTTGCTAAGCATGATCCGTTCCAATTCTGTCCACTTTTCTTTAAAATTCATTATGTCATTTTTTTCCTTTCAGCTGAGTGGAATTCCATAGTGTATCTGTGCCACAAATTTGATATTCATTTGTCCAAAGATGGGAATTTGGGCTGATTCTAATTTTTAGCTATTATGAATTGAGCCACATGGTTGAGCAAATGTCTCTGTGCTGAAGTGAGGAATCTTAAGGGTAGATGCCCAGTAGATGGATAGCTGGCTCTGCTGATTATCTATATCCATCTTATTCATGAGCCTCCACACTGCTTTCCATAAAGGTTGTACAAGTTTGCAATCCCACAAACATTGAATTAGGGTTTCTTTTTCTCACATCCTTGCCAGCACGTATTGTTGGTGGATTTTTAATGATTGCCATTCTGACTGGAGTTAGGTGGAATCTCATTGTTGTTTTGATTTGCATTTCCCCAATGATTAAGGATGATGAACATTTTCTTAAATAAGAATTGGCCATTTGTGTTTTCTCCTCTGTGAATTCCCTGTTGAGTTCCTTGCCCCATTTTGTGAGAGGGCTGTTTGATTTTTTTTATTATTTAATTTTTTGAGTTCCTTGTAAGTTCTAGATATTAGACCTGTGTCAGTGTTATAGCTGGCAAAGATTATCTCCCTATCTGATGGTGGTTTATTGGCTCTGAGTAGGTATGCTTGCCTGTACAGAAGCTTTTTTGCTTGATGAGATCCCATTGGTTAAGAGGTTGTTGCACTTCCTAGGCTACTGGAGGTTTGTTTCGGAAGTATTTCCCTACTCCTATCTTTTGGAGAGTTGCCCCTACTTTTTCTTCCAGGGTTTTCAGTTTCAGGTCTTATGTTGAGTTCTTTGATCCATTTAGAGTTGATTTTTGTGCATGGCGAGAGGAGTAGGTCTAGTTTCAATTTTTTACATATATTTATCCCGTTTGTCCAGCACCATTTATTGAAGATGCTATATTTTCGACACTGAACAATTATTGGCATCATTTTCAAGATCAATTAACTACAGTTATTGAGGTCAAATCAGGGCCTTAAATTCTGTTCCATTGGTCTTTTTGTCTGCTTTTATGTCAGTACCATACTGTTTCTGTTACTATAGCTTTGTGTATATCTTTAGATTGGGAATGATGATACCTCCTCGGAAGCTTATTATTATTTTTTTTTACTAAAGATAGATTTTGATATCTGAGGCATTTTGCCATTCCAAATAAATTTTGAGATTATTTTTTCTATGTCTTTAAAAATGAAGCTGGGATTTTTATTGGCATGGCATTGAATCTGTATATTGCTTTTGGAAGAATTGATATTTTTATAGCAGTAATTCTACCTATCCAGGAGCATGGAAGATCTTTCCATCTCTTCATGTCCTCCTTGAGCATTTTTATGTTTTCATTATACAAGTCCTTCACATCCTTGGTTAGTGGTATTCCAAGGTATTTGATTTTTTTGAGGCTGTTGAAAATGGGAGAGTCTTGCTGATTTCTTTTTCTGTATGCATGCCATTTGCATACAGGAAGTCTACTGATTTTGCGGTAATTTTGTATTTTGCTACTTTGTTGAAGGAATTTATCACCTTCGGGAGTTTACTGGTAATATTCTTTGGGTCTGCTATGTATAGGATTATGTAATTGGCAAAAAGGAATAGTTCCAGTTCTTTCCAATTTGTATCACTTTTATGTTTTCTCCTGTCTTACTGTTGGGTTAGAACTTCAAGAACTATGTTGAAGAGCAGTGGTGAGAGTGAGCAACCGTGTCTTGTTCCTAATTCTAGTGGCAACTCCTTGGGTCTTTCCCAATTGAGTATGATTTGGGCTTTATGAGTATTTCTTATGTTGAGGTACAAGCCATCTGTGCCCAGACTCTTCTGCATTTTGATCATGGAGTGGTGTTGAATTTTGTCAAAGGCCTTCTCTGAATTGATTGAGATAACCATGTGGTTCTTGTGGTTAAGTTTATTAATGTGGTGGATCACATAAATAGGCTTCTGTATGTTGAAACGTTCCTGCATCCCTGGGATGAAGCCTACCTAGTCAAGGTGGCTAATACTTTTGATGAGCTGTTGTATTCAGTTTTTAAGGATTTTGTTCAGAATTTTTGCATCTAAGTTCATCAGGGATAAAGGGCTATAGATTTTTTTCTTCTGTCTTTGTCTGGTTTTGGTATTAAGGTGATGTTAGCTTCATAGAAGAAGTTTGGAAGCATTCAACTTTTCTCCTATTACTTGAAAAAGCTTTAGAAATTTAGTGGTTTTAATTCTATGATAAAGGTTTGATAGAAACTGGCAGATAATCCATCAGGTTCTGGACTTTTCCTTTTGCAGAGGATTTTGATTACATTTTCAATCTCAGTGGATGTGATAGGTTTATTTAGGAGTTTGATCTGTTCTGTGTTTAGTTTTGGTAGATGGTAGGTGCACAGGAATTCATCCATTTCTTCCAGTTTGTCCAAGTTTGTGTAGTACAGGTTTTTGAAGTACCATCCGATAATTCTTCGAATATTAATGGGGTCTATGGTGACCTCTCCCTTTGCATTTCTGATTTTGTTGATTTGGGCTTTCTCTCTCTCTCTCTCTCTCTCTCTCTCTCTCTCTCTCTCTCTCTCTCTCTCATTTAACTAGACTGGCCAAGGGTTTGTCAATCTTGTTTATTTTTTTCAAGGAACCAGCTCTTTGTTTCATCAATATTTTAGTTGTTTTCTTAGTTTCCATTTCATTAATCTCAGCTCTGATCTTAATTATTTCTTTTCACCTAGAGCTCCTAGGGTTGTATTGTTCTAGTTTTTCCAATACCTTTAATTGGGTGGTTAGGTTATTGATTTGAGATCTCTCTGTCTTTGTTATGAAGGCATTTAGGGCTATGAATTTTCCCCCTAGGGCTGCCTAAATTGTGTCTCATAAGTTTTGGCATGTTGTGTTTTCATTATCATTTACTTCTAAAAATTTTTCAGTTTCCTTTTTTGATTTCTTGAACAACCCATTTGTTGTTCAAAATGTATTGTTAAGTCACCAATTGTTGGTGTTCTTTTTGTTGTTTTGTCCATTGTTAATTTCTGGCTTTAATGCATTGTGGTCTGACATGTTTCAGGGGCCTATGTTAATCTCCTTGAATTTGCTGAGACATGTTTTATGTCCTAATATGTGTTCTATTTTGGAGAAGGTTCCGTGGGCTGCTGAGAATAATTATATTCTGTAGTCTTGAGATAGAATGTTATGGATATATCTGCTAGATCAAGTTAATTTATGGTGTTGTTAAGCTCCATTATTCCCTGCTGATCATCTGTTTGGATGATCTGTCTAGAGATGATAGTGGTACATTGAAGTCTCCTACTATGAAGGAATTGGAGTTTATTTCTGTTTTGTTTTTAAGTAAGTTTTGCTTTATGAAGTGTGGTGCACCTGTATTTGGTGTATACACATTTATGATAGTAATATCCTCTTGTTGGAACATCCCCTTGATGAGTAAGAAGTGTCTTTCATTGTCCTTTTTAATTAATTTTGGTTTAAAGTGCATTTTTCCAGATATTAATGTAGCCACACTCACTTGATTTCTTTTTCCTTTTGCTTGGAAGATCATTTTGCATCCTTTCACTCTGAGATTTCTGTCTTTAGTGAGTGGTAAGGTGCATTTTTTGAAGGTAGCACATGAAAGCGTCCATTTTTCTGATCCACACTGTTAGCCTGTGTCTTTTTAAAGGGGAGTCAAGTCCATTTATATTTAAAGTTATAACTGTGAGGTTTGCTTTAAGCCCTGCCATAGTGGAGGGTTTATGGGGATTGATGCCTCAAATGTTATTATAAGTTTAATAATTTTGGTTATTGTGCTCATCCTCTATTGGCTCTTGGGGTTGGCTGTTCATCTCTTCTGTGTGGAATACATCTTGCAGTATCTTCTATAAGTTTGGCTTTGTGTTCACATAATCGTAGAGCTGGCTTTTATCATTAAATGTTTTTAGTTCTCCATTATTATGAGGGATTCCTTTGCACATTATAGTAGTTTAGGTTGGAAGCTTTAATTCTTAAGGCCTTGAAGAGCATTGTTCCAGGCACTTCTGGCCTTTATGGTTTCTAATTTGAAGTCTGAGGTAAATCTGATGTGTTGCCTTTATATGTGATGTGTTATTTATCTCTTGTTGCTCTGATCACTCTCTCTTTGCTTTATGTTTAGCATTTTAAATAAGATATATCTTGGATATTTCCTTCTTTGGTTCTGTCTGTTTGAAGTTCTGTGTGCCTCTTATAGCTGGACTGGCCTTTCTTATAAGAGTGGGAAAATTTTCTTCTTTTTCTTCAATAATTTTGGTGAATATGTTCTCTGTGCCTTTGGGCATGGGTTTCTTCTCGCTCTGGTACCCCCATGATCCTGATGTTTGGTCTCTAAGGAATCCTACAATCCCCTCATATTTTGTTCACATGATTTTTAAAAATTTATTGAAGTTTTGATTAACTATTAATTTATTCTGTTTTGTCTTTGAGGTCTTAGGTTCTGTCCTCCAGATTATTAACTCTGGGATTGAAGAATTCTAAATAAGGTTTTAATAGTTTTGTTTGCTTTTTGTTTTCAGTTATATTTTTGTTCTTAGTCTCCATCTCTCTGGTGAGTTCCAGTTACAAGTCTTGTTTTGGTTAATGTTTCCTGGAATTCATTGTTGCATTAGTGATGTCCTCATTGAACATTTTCAGCTGGTTCCTCCCACAGTTGGTTTACCTTCAAGTGACTTATTTCTCTTGTGTAGTCACTGTGATTTTCTGAATTAAGTCAATCAAGTCTGATGTTGAAGCTTGTGTTTTTGACTGATTACAGCTCACTCTCCCCTTTACCACTTTGCATGCACTCCAGGCACAAACACTCTGGCCTCTCTCCAGGTTATGTCTCCAGGTTATGTTCCCTGGCCTCATACACACTGACATCCCCAGAGCACCAATCCCAGACAGCCCCACACTTCCCTGGTCTGGAGCACACAGGCCCAGGTACACCGGTGTCCCAAATGCTCAGGTCCACACTTGCAGGTTGCCTCACCAGGCTGGAGTGTACAGGTGCTGGTCACTGCTAGCACCCATATAGCTGCTGCCTCAAATGTACTAAGCTTCTTAGCAGTCTGTGGCATGCTGAGCCAGCACCCCCCTTACCTATTTAGGGTGCTCAGGCCCCAAACAGTGACAGCACTAGTGTTAAACTCATCAAGTGTATCTCCTGCCTGGAGTGTCCTGTCTCCAGACATGCTCTACTCCACCAGTCTGGAGAACCCAGGTCCCAACTGCTCAGGCTTCAAATCCACCATGCAGGTCTCTCCAGAGGAGGGAACTACAGGTGCTGCTCCCACTCTGGCCCATAGAGTTCCAGACCCAAATATGCTGAGCTCTTTACCAGCATGGAGCCCACAAGACTCGATCCCACCTTGTCTCTCAGCCACTCCAGGTGTGGAGGCCCTAGACTCACCTATACATTAGGTCCAAACTCACCCTGCCTTTCCCCAACCAGGAGCACCTTGTCCTCAAACACACTAATGCCCCAGCCCCTCCACATCCAGCACCCTCAAAGGCCTTTTTTCAGGGTGTTTTGTCTTTTTGGAACTGGTAGGAGTGGCACTTGCCTTCTGTGGTTATTGTTGTAACTCAGATGGTTGGGTCGTTTCTCTCCCAAAGCTCTGGGTGGAGGTGAGTTCCCGCTGCAGTTGGAGCTAGAGCTGGAGTATCTCTTTCCACAGTTTTGGTTTCCACAGTATCTGCTGGCTGAAGACAGATTTCCACAGGAACCGAAGCTAAAGCTAAAGCCACTGTGGCTTAGCCTGGAGGCACAGCAGATCTTCAGTGGCTGGAACCTGCGCTGCTTGAAGAGCTTCTGTCTGTCTGTGTTAACGTTCTGAATCTTTCCTAGTTTTCTGCTGAGGCTGAATTTTTCTTGCACCCCTTTCGTTTTCAGAAGAAGGGTGTGTTTCCCTGCTTTTCTGCCTTCCTTCCCCCACCCTCCCCCTGACTGCTATGGTGTGGCTACCACATCACCATCTTAACCCCAAAGCCCCACATTTCTGCTCATTCTTATGTGAGCCAGCATGTTGTACTGACTGGGGAGTTTGGTAATCCATGCTCATGAGCTCCAGAGATTCCTGGTTATCTGCTGCCCCAGAGGACTGTGGTTACAGATGCTCACAGCCATGCCCAACAGTTTTTGCGAGTACTAGGGTTCAAACTTGAGAGGTCTGTTAGGTCTCCTCAGACCTTCAGTTTTGCAACTGCTGAGAGGCCTCTCCATCCCCAACCACCTGATTTTTAGATCAGAAACATAATGACATTTGGTTATATAAATCATGAATTCAGAGAAATTTTCTATGTTGCAGATATAAATTTGTAATTTGCTCATTTATATTTTGCTTAAAATAAGGAGACTGTATACAGTCAGTGTAGGAAAAGTTCTAAAGAATGAGTTCTTTAGATTCCAAAAGGTAGGAGTTAGGAGATAAAGAAAAAAGGAATATAGAATATGAAAATGAGCAGCTATAGATGGAAGATAAATATCAGAAAAGAACGGTCCTGATATTTAAGTAGAAAAGTGGTGAAAATGAAATAGATTTCCACAGCCCTGCTTCACTAACCTGCACCTATGCCTAAATCTTGTGTTTTCATTGGTGTCTGTGGACAGAGATTACATAATCCTGGGAATGGTTGTTTCTCTCTTCTTCTATGGTTTCATCCTCTCTGACCTGGAACAGAACTGTGTGAGCAAAACAGAAGCATTTTATTCACTAGTTAAAAGTGACTGGAAAAATGAACACTACTAAAGAAAAACACACAGGCAAACCCTTGAGCCCCTTTCAAGACAGTGCTTAGTGCAGTGGTTTTCACATGTTTGGTCTACTAAGAGTTCATTGGCTGCAGGTGGTTCTTGCTGTGGTGGTGTTGAGGTGGTAAAATCTTTAAAAGGTGGGGTTTAGTGGGAAGGTTTTTAGAGTTCCACACTAGGAGTGGATTAACACTGACTTTTGGGAATGGATTAGGTGGTGTGTGACTAGTCACGTCATAAAGCAAGGCAATCTCACGAACTGGACCTATCCAACTATGAACTTGTCGGATGCAGCCAGAGAGGACCTCACCAGGATGCTGGGGCTGTTCTTTTTAGACCTTCTGGTCACATCCTGTTTCACTAGATTTTGGAGTTGGTGGAATCACAAATAAGCCCTTTTTATTTGCATAGTTTCCTTTCTTAGGTGTCTTTTAAAATCAACGGAGACCAAGATAGCCATAGAACCCAAAGCTTTAAAAGCCAGTGAGTTGTCCTTCAGACCACAGCTCTGTCCCTCACCTTCCTGGACCACAGTTGTCTCTGCAAATATATAGTGGTGTAGCTGATGGAGATACTCATGCTCCTTCTAACATTCTACAATCAGAGCATTGAATGGAAGCTGATGTTTCCTTTACTCATGTGTTCCCCAGCATGTAGATGTATCCTCTAACATGCTATATGGAAGGATATGGCAATAAATCGTTCTATGACTAGATGAACAGAATAAGCTTGAAGATTTCACCTATCCAAGCAGGTGAGCTTTGGAGTTACATATCTAGATCTGGAAGCAGAGCTCTCATCCAGAGTACAGATCCTCTTGGACTACTGGGATGAACAAGTTACCACATGTGAAGCGGATTCGGCAACTTTTAAGAGCACTGTGCACACAAGTACTGTTACCCAAGTGCTTTATTACTTCAGAGTTCAACAAGGAACTTATAAACATCATTTATACTCTGGGTACCCTGCTTATGCCCCAGAGGACTTTGTAAAGACTCATTTGTACGTGTGAGCATGTGAGTTTCTGTGTGTGTGTGTGTGTGTGTGTGTGTGTGTGTGTGTGTGTGTGTGTGTGTCTGTGTCTATCTGTTTGTCTGCCTTTAAGACTGTATAAGTGTCCAAAATCCTGGCTGATTCAAATTTATTGTTGATCCTATTTAGAAAATGTGTTTCCTTTCCCAAGCACCCATTGGCCTTATTGTCACTAGATGGCAGAAATGTTTCCTACTTGTGTGGGAAATGAGAGTTCCTTTTGCATTGGGGAAGGGCACAAAAAAAAAAAAAAAAAAAAAAAAGAAAAAGAAAAAAGAAAAAAAAACAAACTTCCCACAGACAATGTTTACAGGCTTTCTTTATTTTGACATTTCTTCTGAATACATTAATGCTTTTGGAAATTCCCTGTTAGGTCCCCTGCAGGGGTATGCAGCAAAGTGATCAGATGGTTTACACAGAGGAAGGGATGGATTGCATTATGCATTTTGCATTTTAGTTTATAATTTTAGAATCCAACACTACCTCATTGAAGGGACAGTGAGAGGAGGGAGAGTTATATATACACAGGAAAATCAAGAAAATGTGTCATAATACTAAACACTGCTACTATAATAGTTCATCTGAATAAGAAAGTCTTTATTATGTATCATCCTCATTAGGGTAAGGGCTTTTGGTAGACAAAGTGTGAAATATAAATACATCATAAAATTCTCTATGTGAACCTCTCTATGAAAGAAAAGCTTTTTTTTTCTTTTTTCTTTTTTTTTTCTGTAAAAAGTTATTGCCTCAGGCGGCAGTTTCTCATAAAATTAGATGACTGAGAAGGTACTCATTTAAAAAGTCAGACCAGGGACTGAAGAGAGGCTAAAATGTTAAGCATTTGCCTGCAAAGCCTAAGGTCTCAGGTTGGATTCCACAGTACTCAGGTAAAGCTAGATGCACAAGGTGGCACATGCATCTGGAGTCCATTTACAGTGGCTAAAGGCCCTGGAGTGTCCATTCTCTCTATCTCTCCTTCAACCAACCAACCAACCAAACAAACAAACAAATAAACAAACAAACAAACAAACAAACAAAACGTCAAACTAGCACCACTTTTGTGGGCAATGCTGTTTTCACTGGTCAAAAAAGAATTGATTTCTAGTAGTTTTCTCACACACCAATTAAGCCTTCCTTAAAAACACATAACTAGAAATGGCTTCATGGAAAAGGTACTGAAGCTGGAATCAGAGGTGAATGGTTATGACACATTCACCATGTGAATGTTTCCATGTATCTCTGAACACCCTTTGATAAATAATTTTATCTTCTAAAATGTATTTTTCTTCCTCTTGAAATTATTTTAGGTCCATTTAGATTATATTTGGGCCATGGAAAGGATAAATTTAGTGTTGAATTTATTTTCTTAAGATGCAATTTTAAAACATATCTTTCATGTAGTTGTGGCTATGGGAATTCCAAAGCCATAGGAAGAAATGCTTGGTGAATTCATTTGCATACCAATACAGAGAATTCGTTTTCAGCTCACTGCTACTTAATCTAAATCAGCTGGTATCAGAGCCCTGGGAACAAACTCAGGGATCCTGACATGCTTCTTTGTGCATATACTGAGTTACAAAGTGAAAATTCAGAATTTCATCTCGAACATGAATTTTTCTACATAGGCTTGAATATTTTAATTTCCATTTTCTTTTCAGTTTTCCTTTAACCCTTCCTAGGAAAGATCACACATTACTACCCTCTGTTACTCATTCTGAGAATCTAACTGATAAGTGAGTTTGGAATATGGATTCTTTGGAGTGAACATTGCCTTGAATGATTTGAAAGCAAGTGCTAGAACTGGAAGAACACAGTTTATTTATTTATTTTTCTGCTTTGAAAAAGGTTGAATTAAAGATAGTTGGGCACTTTGGGAAAATCTGTTAGTTTTTTTTATCTAGAAGTTATTTGTGTCTCCCAAAAGGCAATAATGAAGCAGATCTATTAAATTATATTTATATGGTATTGATGAAAAATAAGTGTGCATTTGAGTCTTAATTTTCTGCAGTGGCATAAATATTAAAGCAAAATCAACTATAGATACTCCATTCTGAAAAAAATTAGCATGTTAAGGTAGATATGGTTTTTTAAAATATATATATTGTCCACAATGAGTTACATTATTTAGTGGGCAAACCATGAGTTGTTATCCCGAATTCCCCAATTCCCCCCTCCCCCTCCCTGATCAGTTGTATATCCTCCTCCGTGGGCTGTCTGTATTAGTCCTTGTGGCAAGGGATCCTGGATATCCTAGAACTCAGCTCGGTCTTCCTGGCCCAAGATATGGTTTTAAAGGTCCTCATTTTTCAGAGTTGACTATGCAACCATTTAGCTATGATATCTGTGAGTTGCTTTCCAATCACAATGGAGAGGGTGGAGTGAGGTAGAAATGAAATAAAATAGTTGCCCATGGATGATTGTCCCATCTATACATGGGTACATGAAGATTCATTATAGTTAGTCTATCTTATCTTGAATCTACTGAAAATGTTAGCTACTAAAATGTTCTAAAACTGAGAAAGAAAGACCTAAGTCACAACAGAAGGAAAATGGTGATATAAGTCACATGGTCTTGCAAATTTCTCTTGGCATTTTCTACTTCTAGCTGCTTCTATGGTTAGTCCATCCTTCCCTTGGCTGTAATCAGGTACTCTCTTCTAGACCTTGTTTTGTAGCATTAAAACAGTTTTTCTCGTCTTATAAAAGTTGTCTTAACTAATATGCAATGTGCTCATAATATAAAATTTCTAATAATAAAAATAATAACTGCAAAAAATATCTTCTTGGCTCTCATATCCTCTTTTTACATTCTCTACTGTCTTTTACAAGATTCTTCAAGAGATAGTGTTTCCTTTCTTTTTTCCCTTCCTACCATACCAGCCATTCTTTCAAAAAAGTGAAAAAATATATTGATGAAAAGGGAACTGGGGATATCAACTCATTGTTTGTCCATTGAATGTAACTCATTATGGATAATAATTTTTTTAAAAAAGAAAAAAAAGAATTTGATAGTGATGTGAACAGCCATATACTAACCCTCTATAAGGAAGTAGGGTGTTAACAGTGATTTCAAATTGTCTCTGGCTCCCATTCATCATACTTACCTAATGCATTGCTGCAGAAAATATAATAATTGTTGCTACATTCAATGATTGCTTTTTTGTCATGGATTTATTTATTAACTCATCACTATATATGCTACTATATGTATAGTGTATACATATATATACTATATATATGTATACATATATGCCATATATATACAAAATCATTGATCAGTTTACATACTTATAGCAATTCAGACATTGAATCATATTACAGTATTTTGTGCCATGGTTTTCTACATGTTTTTTGGCTTATGTTTATTGATATGCATAGCTCCTTTAATGTATACTATTTTAATTTTTATAGAAGCTTATTTACTTTCATAATTCCATGAATTAAAAAATCTTCTAAGAAGGAGAATCAAGGAAAGGGCAATAGGAGGTCTTGCTAAGCTGAAGACAGCCATATAGGCTAGGGTCATTTATGTGGATATAGAAGATAAATATCATAATGAGAGACTAGATGTATTTGTGTAATGGGAACAAACAGGATCATGCACCAATACAAATATTCTTGGATGGGGATCTGGCATAATTCAGCATTTTTCATGAGTTACAGAAATAAAATTGTTTTGCAGCAGTTTGGATTATGTATATTTTTATTTCTAAGCAACCTATTCTGGTCTTCTAACTGTAGAACAGAAAGAAGTGCATTTATCTTGAAGAGTTTGCTAGCTTTTAATCAGAACATTCTTGTCCTCAAAACTCTGACATTTCTCCCTAAACAATTCAGGAGAAAATTCAAAGCCACGGTGCCATGGCCAATGAGCTCTTCTTCCTATTTCTGGGGCCCTTTGAGCTCTCTGCTGTCTCAGTACACACATTCTCATCCGCTTTGCTGATGCAAGCTGCTTCTCTCTTCTGTGGGCATGTCAACTTCACTCTTGTCACAGTGGACTTACACTGTAGCTCTTGTTTGACTAGGATGTGCTCCCCTTTTGTATCTCACACATTATTTGTTTTCTTTATGTTTATGGTCAAACATGACCATATATGGCTGTACTGGAATCTCAACTCAAAATAGCAAACTTGGTTCACATACATGCTGTCATTTTTATTGTTTTCATTTTCAATTTATTATCTACAGAACCATCTTTCTTCTATCACACATCTCTCATCCACATACCAATCATCCTATTATCTATATATCTACCCATCTATCACCATATTCTCTCTGTCTTCTTCTATCTATCTCTTGTCATTTATCTATAATCTCTCAACTATTCATCAATTACCAATCAATTATTTAATTATCTTCTCTTTGTCTGTTTCCCATCTATCAATCATTTATCAGCTATTTATTATTTACTGTCTATCACTAACTTTAATCATCTATCTTTTCTTCTCTCTCTCTCTCTCTCTCTCTCTCTCTCTCTCTCTCTCTCTCTCTCTCTCTCTCTCTCCCCACTCAATATAATATGATCATTAGGGTATAGACTTGGGCATTTGTTTCTAACAAATTTGTTTTCTAACATCAGAGTTTAATTTAATCACTTTAAGCCACTTGAAAATTACTCATTAAATTAATAGAATATTAGATTAAAAGAATGAATGGCTTAGAAGATTCAGAAGAAAGATCAAATTTTACTTAGGCTTGGGGAATTTGAAGCCAGCCCTTCTATAACTCCATCAAACACTATTTAAGAAAATAGCTTGATCTCAGTACCACATTTGTACCACATTTGTTTTAAATTTAAATGGAGGACATCACTTCCACTTATCTAATCATAGCAATACCATTAGGATTAAAAGCACTGCTACACAAAAAACCCTGTTCTATTACTACTTCTAAAGTTTAATGTATACTAAGCACTGAATAACTGTGCAACTTTGTTCTTGGTAGCCGAAATCAATGGAAATAATGGATGTCCCGTTATTAGACAACATTTAATGTTTCATTATATGATAGGTATTTTATTGATGATTGGTGTTTCAATCATCAATAGAATCTGAATTCTTAAAAATGTATTTCATGAGTCCAGAGTCTGAAGTTGTATTTTTCATTGAAATAATTTTGAATTAATTTGTGGTTTGTTATTTATTATTAAGTATCAGACACTCAAATATAACCCTGAAGAATGACATTTTCATTTTTACTTTATATATCTGTATATAGCAATTCATATACCTACCAGGTTTTGCAAGTTATTTACTAAATGACTCTGGTAAAATTCTCCCTTCAGCTCATACACTATTGATCTTCAGCTCAGTGAAGAGAAGCAAAAACCTTCTAATAATGATACTCCTACTCCAACACCTGTGGCTTTGCAACAGGAAACAGGTGATGATAGACTCAGGACTCTGCCCCTTTATCATTTATCTCTCTTGAAATGCTCTTCATCTTTGATCCTATTCTCTATTGTATGCTGCAGTAGCAAAGCAGTAGGGTAGCTTAAGGTTTAAAAGAACGTGTAAAGAAATGGTCAAAAACTGCTCCTGCTTCTTCCATCCCTTCTGCTCTCCCCAAACACGTATTCAGGTAAGGGCCAACCAACACCTCTTAGAGTAAAAACAATCGTCCAAATTTTCCTCCACTTCTAAAAAAATTATTTTCAAAAATTCCTTTATATACTAACTTGGTCCCTTGTTTCTTACCTCATGAGTTCCATTTCCTGGTTGGTTAGTGAATTATGTTTTCTGTACTCAGTGTATCATTTAATGCTAATTTCTTTCCTGTTGAAAATATTAATTTTGAAAAGGAACCTAATGAGCTATCTTTAATGTGGTTCTAATATGTTCTTCAAGAAATTAGCAATACATTTGCTTGTAATTTACACAGCATGAAATAGTTTTCTCTTCTCACCCTAGTCCTCTAAACAAAATATTTCCACTGGCTGCTAGTCAAAGACAGAAATATACATCTGTGTATAATTTCTTTGGAGCCACCAAGTTCTATTCTCTTTTAGAGTTTGCATTCAAATAAAAAGATATACTGAAGGAATATGTCACTCTTACATGACTTTAACTTTCTGGCCCCTGGGACATTTAGTGTACATTCATCAATATGATCTGGGTGTGTGGACGAGAGGGGCTTGGGTGGGAGCCCCATTGTGAGAATGGAGGAGGTACCACAACAGGGATTTATGACCACATCAAGGATAAGAGTCACATCTTATTCTTTTCATAAGAACCTTACAGAGGAAATGAATTTATATCTATTAATAGTTAAATAAATGCAATTACAACTGTCATATTTAGGGATAGAAAACTTTTTCATAATGAAAAAGAATACTTGAGGAAAGTGATTTAGTGTCTTTAAGTTCTTCTTTTGACATTAGAAGTATTTAGATTTAAAATTAGTTCTAAGTTTTCAAGCCAGTAACCAATTTTCTGTTGAGCATAATCAGTGATTTGAACACTTCGGATGTTGCCAATATTGATTTATAATTTAACGCTTTTAACTAGCATCATATGTTTTCAATAATTTTTGCCAAAGTTATATGTCACTATTTTCATTGCTTATTTTTGGCAACACTAGGCTTCAACTTGACCTAAAAATTTTATGAGGGAAGCAGGGAAGCCCAAATTTGTTTCTGTCAATGAAATAACCTTGCATAGCATAAGCAAGAGGGGAACAATGTTCACCATTAAGTGACTTAGGACCACTCTAATCTTTCACTTAAACCTTGGGGAGAAGACAGGCACAGTGCTGTGAAATGGGAATGCTATCATTGAAACGTTCATCTTGGCTGCTCCAACCCATCTCTGGGACAAGTGGAAGGACAGGCACTTCCTAACCATATGCTGAACCAAACCAAAGAAGTCCTTTTCCCTGCAGTGTTTCTAGCCCTCCAAGGAAGGTGAGCTTTTTCTGGAAGTAAAAAGACACACAGTGAAAAAGTAAAAAGAGCTCAGTGCCTGTTTCACATTGATTGGGAAATATCTACATCAGGCTCTTATTAATTGAAAGAAGTATAATTCTGAATTAATTAAAAATGACCTTGAGAAAATAATTTTTTTACAAAAGAGTTTGGGATAAGTATCAAGTTATGTAAGTGCAAAATGATGTCATTTATGGAAGAAACATGATGGTGCAAAAACAAAAGTAGAAATAATCAAAGAGGTTTGGCAAAAATAGATTCTGGTGACAGAAACAAAGGTTCATATGTTTATGGTAGTTGAAGGAGAAAATATCCTTGATTTTTGAGGATTTTGGAACATGTTTGAAAAGGTAATTGATAATTGACACAAGAAGGATAGAGGTAAAACAATTTTAATTTTTAGGAAAAGAGTGAATGCATTTTTCTCATTTCTATCTATATTAGAAAAATAGGTTATTGGGAGCAGTGTTCAGAGAAATCATTTGCTGTGTAGATATATTCTTTTCAGAAATGAAAGAAAGACTCAACCACATATTCTTGGTATACTTTATAATGAGGTTCTTTTTCTCTATAAGCATACTAAAGAAAAGTATGATTCATACAGAAAAAGATTTTTTTCACCCACAAACAGAAATAGCTAGATTGTTTAATGTGACAGGATTTGTAAATGCATGGTTCATTCAACGAGATAATAAACGGCTCATGAATGGATCAAATGGAGAATCTCACTTTTTGTCGTGCACAAGCTCTTACCCTAGGTCATAGAGCCCCCGCCCCGTGGACCACTCTGCTCATCAAGCTCCCTGGACAGCTGGTTCTGCCACGAGCCATCTGGAGCTCCTATTTCCCTAGTGATGCCCATTACAGAAGATTTTCAAGTCCTCAATTTCACCTTTAGGGAATCTATATATCATATAATGAGACATCAGCAACACATTTGGAGGATGGAGTTGTACAAAAAGAAGTGAGGAAATTTGCAGTTTTATTTCAGGAGAAGTTGTACCCTTAGCAAGATAGTCAAGGTCTGCAAAGGTACATGTCCCTACTGAGTGAACTTTGTGCCAGGCTCTGTGCTAAGGGATTCCAATTCATGGTTCGCCATCCTGTGAAGTAAATATTTACAATTAGAGATCAGGAATTTGAGAGCTCTGTATATTAACTAACTTCCCCAGGAAACAATAACCAGCACTATAAACTCATGCAAGCTATGTTTATTGATGACTTGCTGGGATATCATTTTGAATACTGAGGATAAAAAGATAAACAAGCTACATATTGCCAAAACAAGTGCTCCCGCTTTATGAGACCAGATGAATATGTAAACAGCCTTCTATAATATAACATGTCAAGTTCTGCAAGAGAACTGCAAGCACAACTCATCGGGGGCAAATAGTAGAGCAAACACATTTTCCTAAGCAAGGAGAGAAAGATTTCACAGTATAGGTGAATTTTGAATGGGGCTGTAAAGTGTGATTGGATTTCACTCAAAGAACTTTGGTAGAGTGGTATAGTTCAGCCTGCACATTCTGTTCCCTAAAAGGTAAGAAATTAACAGGGAATTTTTAAAAAATCTATTATTGTTTCATTCTTTTGTAGATAGAAAAAAACCAGGGGTGGATACTACATAACAGAAGAGGGGCAATTCAGAAATAAAAGAAGATGGAAGAAGCAGAAATCAAAGAGGGAGAGAGGTGCTCAGATGTAGACATGTACAATGAATATGGAAGTCAGATAATGACAATAGAAATGATTGGGAAAGGAAAGAAGTAGCAGAGGCGATAGAAGGAGATCAGAAGGTTAACAAAGGACGAGAGTGTCACAGGACAGGGAACAAAAAGGGAAAGCCAGGAAAGAAGGTAAGAAAAACTTTGAAAAGTTTGATTGCATATTTTACTTTAGATGGCTAGAATATAAATATAAACCATTATGAAAAATTGCATACATATTTTCTCATGAAATAGGTAAGGCCTAGCGAAAGTAGCTGACTTCTCTCTGGCCATCGAGCTACAACCATAGTGTTGAACATCCAAAATATGGCCAAAGATGGTAGATTTTAAGAGTCTCATTTTCGTGCTGTGTCTCAACCGTGTTTCAAAAACCAACACCTAAGGTGCTGTTGTCAGAGTCCGTCTTTTGAAAATATATTTTTAACTTTTCATGGAAAACAAAATGCTTCATTTTAGTATTTTAAATAAGGAATGCAAGTGTATCTCCAGGTATGATGCCTTGTAAGACTTTTGATGCCTAAATCTTGTTGTACGTGTTTGAACTAATGTGATTTCAGAAAACGAAGGCATCTTTAAGGAAATGCTTTTTCAGAAGGCTTTGATGCTTTGTGAGGATTCCATTTCTGTTTCTCTAGAAATGTTTGAGACACAACCTACCTCCCACCTACTGTGTTTTTTTTCTTTTTTTTGTTGATGCTGTGCTGATGATTATTTTAAGGGTGTTTGTGCATGTGTGTGTGTTGTTGTTGTTTTAATAGAAAGACTTTAGGGTGTGGTAGACCTTCTGATTCCATCACTATAAACTTGCAACACATAACAAACAGCAGATCAGAGAAATGGCAAACATTGTCTGTATTCTCTGTGCACTTGGCAGGGATTTTTCATATTGTACATTATTGGCTCTGCTGTGTGATAGCACAACAGAGCCTTTGTAATGCTCTCAGCAGAGCTATTTATATACTGCGACTCCACTAAGTGCCCTTCCCTCTGCTGGTGTTCTTCCACAGACTCAAAGAGAAAGTGATTTGCCCAAATGAAAGGAGTATGGATCAGCATTGCTCAGAGCACGGGATGCTGCAAAGGCAAAATAAGTCTTTATGCAGCTCACATTAAGTATCATTATTTTCTGTTGAATGATAAAAATGAAGGTGAGCCCACAGTGAACTAGAGGGATCGTTCTCTCTAGCAGGCCAAGCTAATCAGAACCTGGTTTTCCTGCACCTGAATTCAATGTTCTAACTCTATTGTGTCAAGGGTCTTGGACTCTGGGCCTTCTGGTTATCAGTGATTTCTTTCATCAACTGTTTAGAGGAAAACTTTAAAGAGTATAGCTTTAAAGGGCCTATTTTAGCTAGGATTACTTTGTAAAGTAGGTGACTGGAGATTTAAATGACTTGGCTGTACTCAATAGAAAGAGCAAGCATAAAAGTCAATAACCAAAAGTGAAAGGAATGCTATTTTCTATTAGATTTAGAACTAGTGACTAAGAATCTCAAACTGACAGTTAACTTTCTTAGGAAGATAATGTTATAATGCTTGGTAGTTCATATTTAGGTTGACAGGAGATCTTACACACTTGTAGCTTCCTTTCCTTCTCCAAATGAACCTGAAACATTTATGTGTTCCTGAATCCATTTATAACTCATCAGTACCATTACGCTCGTGCTTTCCTAAATATGTCTGGTGATTTGACATTCTAACATTCACTGGACATGAAATGTGTTCTCTGCTATCAGATTCAGCCAACAAGACCTTGCCTGCAGTCTGACATTTATATTCATATTAAAAGGTCTGATATTTGGATTCACTCATATTCAGTCATGACATGTTCAACAGCATGACTTTAAAAATAGCACAAAACGCATAAAAATAATCAGGGGAAGGGATACTAGTAGAATGCACTGCTCCTGTTAATGTCACACTAACCGGAGGATGTAGGAAATGTCAGTTTTCTGTGGTTAAGGGAGACCATAGATATGTGCGCAGTTCCAGGAAAAAATAATTATCTAAAAGAGCAATGATCTTTTATTTTGTGTCTGTTCACTTCTTGGCTAGCTGTTAAAAAGATTACAGAGACACAGGAAAGATAACTTCTGGGCCTTACTGCACCATATGGTAAATGCTAATGGGAAATAAGTGGGTGGGGCGTGTTAACATCTCATAGGATTCTTTTTTAAATTATGCTTAAGAAGTAACAGTATTTTGGTGGAAAAAATAATGTAATTATATTCTTTGTCAATTATGTTTACAAACCTCTACTCTTCTAAGGGGATTGTCTTTATAGCTCTTTCAAGAATGGTCTCTCCAATTATTTCTGGTTTATTTTCTGTGTGAAGTGAAAGAGATTGATTATAAACATTGATTAAGACTGACTACTAAATAAAAGGAGTATAGTAGGTGATACTATATGAGAACACGTGAGAACTAGTAAAGAGAAGGGAGATCTGATAGATAGATATTAAAACTTGCCCATTTGATGATTTGACAAAATAATTGTAGCATAATTATATAAGAAGAAGCCAGCTAGAGCTGAGGTACAGAAGTGTTCACTGGTATAAGAAGGCTAACTTAAGAGAGCTGGTTTTTTTGACTCCTCAAGTAAGATGTGATTATTTTCTGGTTTTCAACTAGGTAGGATTTAGAATCACCATAGCAACAAGTCTTTTTGCATGTGTGTTAGGGACTGTTCAGGGTTTACTCTAACGGTGGGTGTCACCATCCTATGGCCTGGGTTCTGAGACTGTATAACAAGGAGAAAGCTAGTGGTGTATGCACTGTGTATCACGAGATAGAAGGTTGAGTGTTTGATGGGAGAATGTTCGTGGCGAGGTCACAGTGACTGGACACAGAAGGGCCAATTGTTGATGGATGAGATCATTTTCTTTATACACATTGGAAACTCTAGAGTCCCTATTTCATACCAGATATTTGTATTCTGAAAATAATATGGCTTCTCCTTGAAAAGTAAAATTCGCACATAAGTGCATATACTTACGTTTTTCTCTATTGTCGCTTCTGTTTATAGTTCCTTATGAGAGAGAAGACCTATTTATAAACAATGTGAATAGTTGGATTTTTAGTAATGGCAAAATGTGTGCCAAAAATTGTGTGGTGGTGGAATATGGAAGGAAGGCTTTTCAAACAGGGATTGGCTTTAGTGTTTCTTTAAAAATGATAGATGTACAGAAAGTAAAACATGGTTCTGAGAGAAAGGAAGAAAAATGGGAGAATGTGCTTGACACAGAAAATACTTCCCAGACGGAACAAAACCAAATAAAAGAGACAGAGTCCAGACACACAGTTGGCAAGAGGAATTAGTAGACTGCTTTGATAAGTTTTCAGGGGAAGAGTGGGAATGAAAGTCAAATTAGCTAAACAAGGTGAACAGGTGAGGAACGGATCCAGAACACTTATTTTATGACCTTTGATTTTAAAATGTCAGGTAAGTTATTACAATAGATTAAAATTCAGAGTATTTAACAAAATTTCCCCAAAGGGTCACATCCATGTTTGAAGACAGACGTGTGTGCAAAATCAAAATATGTGTTGATCTTAAGATAAACTACACTCATGGTTCAAGAGTTTTTCTTTAATTAGATGGCCTCTGAACTATTTTCTGTCACTTTTTATGTTTTTGTTCTTTGAGAAGCTTTCCCTTATTTACTCTAAAATTTATTTCACAGAGTAAAAAGTATTTTCTTCCAAATCTATGATTTCAATTTTAAAATAAAAATGGTCATTAAAAAGTTTTCTATTTAAACTTACTGAGAATATTCATTCTTCTCAAATCATCTTATATCAGGAGGTTTTTTTTTCTTTCTTTTTTTTAAATTTTTATTTATTGTCCATAATGAGTTACAACATTTAGTGGGCAAACAATGAGTTGTTATCCCCAATTCCCCGCTGCCCTCCCCTCCCCCCTCCACTGGGTAACCTCCTCCATGGGTCATCTGGCTCAGTCCTGTCTCAGGAGGTTTTTAAATCAATTTTCTGATTTAAAAAGTCAGCAAAATACCATTTTATTTTTGGCATTATTGTCTTTTACATTCTAGAAAAGAAAGAGTAACAAATCATAGCAGTCTTTTAAATGAGCATAGCAGTTGACACAGAAATTCCAATTACAATACTTTTGAGACTATTTTAAATTATTCACTTTTAGTATGTGCATGTGTGCCATGTGTGTTCCTTTGAGTGTGTTCATGTGTGCACGTGTGTGTGTGTGTGTGTGTGTGTGCGCGCATGCAATGTGTGTGAGGATGTATCTGCAGGACAGAGGTTGATGTCTTCTTTAGTTACTCTTTGCCTTTGTTTTTGAGAGAAAGTTTCTCATTAAACTTAGTCTATACAGTGGGATGTTAAACAAAAACTTAAAAATGTTTTCAAATAGGTTGAATATGTCATGCTTAAAAGGCAGAGTGAAGCATATGGAGGGGAAATGAGTATTTATTATGAGTTCAATGGTATGCTTTTCAAATGTCTGTGTGTGTGATAATTTAAGCAAAATTCACTGTTTTACTTCCTTGTATTGCCAGCATTGTATAAACTGTGATAAGCATAATTCATTTTTTATAACTTCCATAATTTGAGACAATTTTAGAATATTTATTTTTTATAATTTTTAATACATGTGTATATTCATCATGTGCAGGTACACATGTGTGCAGGTGTACATGCAGGGGTGTGTGTTTGTGTGCAGGCCAGAGTCCAACCTCGTGTGTTGGTTCTGTCAGAAATCACCCAGCTTTTTTGACATGAGGCTCACAAATTAGCCCAGACTGGGTGGCCAATGAGCGCAAGCTTCTGCTTTTCTCTGCCTTTCCCTTTCCAATGCTGGAGTGACAAGCATATGCCACCTTTCCCATCATTAGAAGTGGGTTTTGGACATTGAGTTTACATGTTCATACTTTTAGCTATCTTCTCAGCTCTAAACAAATTTTTATTATTTCATTTTTTTTCTAAAAATTATTTAAAATGATTACTACAAAGTAACTTCAAATTACAAAATTATTAGACAAGAAATTAAACCAAACTCTAATCAATGATATATAGCCATGTGATAATAGCCTTTCTTTAATTATCATACATTTGATTTGTAATTTACTTATTAATATAGCTTTTTTGGTACTAGAGACTGAACTCAGGTCTCATGCTATGCAAGTATTCCCATCCTTAATAGTGAGGTGTAAGAGATCTGAAAGTTTAATGCACAATTTGTATAATTTGTAACTTCTTAGAAGCTGATGATGTGAACAAAGAAATTAAATTGTGCAAGGAAGAGAATATTAGGAGTTTTTAAAATGATAGCTAAGACTGAAACCGAAGATTCCTGCTAATGTTCAGATGCTTCTCTTCTGTGTCCACAACTTAAATACTCTGGCTGGAATGCAAATGCTGGTAGAAGAAATGCACACATCTCTGCTTACCAACTCTATTACATCTGATGAGACATGAGACTTGTTGCATCATTTGAGGAAGTCTACAGGGGCATCTGCCTCTAAAAATAATAGGCTGGCATACAGTTTCTCCTGCTGTTCTTGTTCAATATCATAGAGTATAAACTCTGCCCCACCTCCTCCTCTTATTTGGGGCTTGAACCTACAGCCAAGTGCATGCAAGGCAAGTATTGTACCACTGGGTTATATCTCCACTTCAGTACCCCAACAGTCATTTTTACTTATTGTCTTTTCAAAATTTTCATTATTTTCAATCAAATATACAACAATAGCAGGTATTGGCAGCATCCTTTCTACTAACTTTATTGGTAGGTTTCAGAAAGAGAGAGAGAGAGAGAAAGAGAGAGAGAGAGAGAGAGGGAGAAAGGGAGAGGTTTCTACATTTTTACTGGAAACCTTTCCTTTTATTTGTTAGGCTTCATCCCAGGTAGGATTTGCTAAGATCCCATCTTTATGTACACAGACAGACTAGAAAGATGGTAGATATATCATACAAGACACAATGTAGGATAAGACAGGTCTTTTTAATAGAGAGTGACTTGAGAATTTTTACTATGAAGCTTGTCAACTTTAAACTCTGCATACACAACTACATGAAAATAATGCACATGCATATATATGTATATATCTTCAAAACAAAGGTACAATAGGTTATTTTATCATCTTGAGTTAAATAAGCTGCATTTATTTGGGAAAGAGTGTGGTGCATATCTTGGAATGAAGCAACATGTGACTTCTCAATTCATCGAAAGTTTACTAAAAGCGGTGGTTAACCAGTAGCGCACAGGAACCTGTGGCGTAGACAAAGATTAATTATACCTGTACCCATGCAGCAATGTTTGTGTTCCAAACAAATTATATTTGCTTGTGTTTAAACGATGCATAAATCTGATGCGTGCAGATGAACGTGTGTTCAGGATGAGTGAGCACACTTGTTTGAATGTCATATTTATCCCTGTATTTTGTCAGAAAATTAACTTCTTTGGAGTTTGTGCTTGAGCTGAGCATATGGTTGTTGATCTCTGGAGATGACAGCCTATCTGAGCAATAGCTCCTTATGGCTCCTGCTCTCCTCGGCTGGCAGATGCTTTGGGCTTTTCTACAATTAAGTGGAGATCATCACTGTTTTCTTTGAGCACTGCTGTGCCTTGTACTCTGAAGTGTTTTGTTAATCACTGTCTGCCTTCGACAGAAGCTGCCAAAGCTCTCATTAAGTTTGAATTTTGAGATGTCATGCTCGAATGATGGAATTTCATCCCTTTTCTGCATGAATGGAATTGGCTATGGAAAGGTGCCAGAAAAAAAAAAAAAACATGTCAATACAGTGTGCTTGCTTTATATTTTGGAGAAGAAACAAAAGGCACACAGAGGTGGGGGCCCCCAATAATTTGTCACCTCAGGAGCATGTGGTTTTCTGGGTGATACTTTGTTGGGTACTTACCCTTATTAACAGTAATGGTTCTTTTATTATTCCACATACCCACAATCAGTCATTTTCATGTCCACAAAATTAATTTTAAATCTCTCTTCCTACTTGCCTCAAGACCTTTCTTAGCATTTAATATTGACTCTCAGTATGTTGAAACAGAAAGTACGAAAAAGCTGCAAAGAAGCCAAGCACTTTCTTTAATAACCTCACTAGGGGCAGGAGAAAATATTTGGTAGTAAAGAAAAAAAATCACTTTTGCCCTTCAAAATATTTGCTTGAAGCTGTACAGAAACTGAAAACTATATTCATCTGCCGACTATTTCATGTGGTGTTGCAGGAAACTAGGTATTAAATATAGTTTGGAAAGGTATTATCCATTTCTCCTGGTGGATCTAATTGATTCAGTCGATGAGTAAAAGTAGGAAGTAAGCCTTGAAGAGAAAAATACTCAGAGTAATTAGCTCTAATGCCTAATCACTTGAGTCATAAAGCATGTAGAAATTGATCTATAAATTTCTGTCCTTACAAAGAGTGACATCTCCAGCTTGCTAATAAACTAGAGCAGTGTTGCTTTAGGGTCTGTTTTGTCTCCTGCTTTATGTACTTTAATCAACAACATATTCAATGGATATTTTATTGGATCATTTAAATAGCTATTAATTCAATTTTATTCTTTAATGGTAGGAAGATGACTGGCTATTCTGACCACAGTAACCCTCAGGGTCCTTACTTCTGATTGACAACTTAGATTTTCCATAAAGCCAAGAATGGTGTGAACACAAGGATTGAGTAGAATGCCCACCTGCTGCAGACTATTTTAAAGACTGCATATTGAAAGTACCTGAGTGAAATGGAGACTTTTGAGGCAAAATATCAGGTAAGGCTTTATGCATGTGAAATGACAGGGAAGTTAGTATTTCTGCTCTGCCAGAAGACTTGGAGAGCCTATCAATCAATCTGTTTTATTAGTTTAGTAGATAACAGTCAGATGATGTGAAAAGTGAGGAACTAGGAAAACATTCAGACAAGTTCACTTTTCATCTTTTGCCTATATTTAGACAGAGAATATGGTTGCTTGCCTGACATAAATTGATTTATACAATGAGAAGATTATACCACCCAAAGTATTCCCCATACCTGAGTTTAATGAACCGCCTTTAGGAATAAACATGATATGCTACAAACATCCATTTAGCCAGATAAGGCTCCTGTCTCATTTATGTTCAGTAGTCCAAACTCCATCCTATTAACTCACTGCCTCGCAGAAGAGAAGAGTTGGAGAACAAGAGTCCATTGCAGCCATATTCAAGAGGATCCAAGAAAGCCTTCTCTAGGACACTTAGAAAGGGAGTCATCTGGGAGTGTTCAGTTGTTGGATGTCCTTGATATTTAATAAAATTATGTTGCTATTATATAGGGTCCTAGAAAGTAAGAACTAAAAATCAAATTTACATAGTTTTGATAGATTAGACACATTACTTTAGGAAATGTAGAGAATATTGGAAAAATACAGAACTATAAATCTGTTTTCTAGTCATACTTTTGTACATTAGGCTATGGAGAAGCCCCATAATCTGTCCAAACTTCATTAATCATCCATTTTATAGATCTCAAAGTGGTTTTGTAACTATTATGAAGCTGGCATAGATGGCCATACAAAAACCCAAGGTTGGGATAAAGCAAAGGCTCAGTGATATGAACATTCAACTTAAAAATCTAGTCCTTCTTTTATAGACTTCTTTCCCTAGTGTACAGGTTCAGATCACAATCCAAGATCTAAAGCTAACCAAATAAAATTTTTTAAAAAATATTTTTATAATAATATGACAAAGTTCTATGAAATACTGGTTTCTCTGCATATATATTTGATATTAGCAAGTAGTTTGCCAAATAATTTTAACCAATTTAGTCATCATGAAAGAGAAGGTCTTTTTTTATTTCCTAGATTTTTACTAGTTTTTTGTTACGATCCATATATAAACTTCCATAATATGCATATGGAACAGACATGTAAATTGATTTTTATTATCTTATATTTTAGACATAGAATAACACCATAGTGTATGTAAATAAAAATAAAAAGAGTAGATAGAAGCAGTAATAATCTTACCACTCAGTGATATCCACTCAAAATTATTAACATAGCTCTCTTATGTTTTATTTTTATATAATACCATCTTAATATTTTATGTGACATTAACTTTTGTTATTTCCACTTGCCATTATATCATACTATGTGATTTTGGTAACTTTAAAACATTTTTATGCATATAATTTTCACATATTTTGCTATCTCATATAAGATATATCATACAAAATAAATGTAACATACTAGTTAACATTCTGAGATTTGAGCCTTTGATGATGTTTTGTTGTTTTCTGTAAAAACGAAGCATTTAGTATTAAATTTAAAACATCATGTCAAAGTAGTAAGCTTTTCTTATTTTATGTTTTGAGAAATTTAATTATGACCTAAAAAGTCATGAGCTTTGCTGAGGTTTTGCTATGTAAGGCCAGATTTCATGTTAAGATTTTACTTAAACTTCATAGAGATCTTGAGTTGTCAAGATAGTAGAATTATACCTTACTGGACTTCTGAGCAAGAGCTTGAAAATCTTGTAAGGTTTTATTTTACCTTCTTGTCACACGCACATACACGTGCATGTATGTGTGCACACACGCGCGTGCACACACACACACACACTCATTCACAAATGTGATCCAAATTCATAATATCATTATGCAGATTAAAATAGGTAAGCACACTAAGATTCTGACAGCATGCCTTGCTCATAACAAATCAGTAAACCTTTAGTGTTTCCCCCTTTCATGTATGTATTTTATAAATTAGAAGATCAGGGATGTACCACTACTATACTCAGGAAAGGTCAATGATAAATGTGTATTTATCAACCATATATTATTTGGAGGAAATAATAAGCCCTAAAATCAGGATAATGTTCCTCATAGAAAAGACATTAAAGTCTAGAGACATTAATAGAGTAATGACAGCTATCTAGGAGGAATGTCAATTTTTTTCAGAGAATTTTTGTCAGTGGGCATGAATAACATATATATCAGATTTTATGATAAAAATTTCATTATGTGAAATTAAGAAACAATGTATTTTAAGACAGGTTGATATCTTCACACTTTTATTTTTAGCATAAAATTTTCTATGTGTAATATGTTATCAGTATTAATTGCCAAAAATCTTTAAATATTAGAAATACTTGAAGATATCTGAATTTATTTTAAAAGTAAAGCTGAAACAAATTGTGTAAATATTTTAATAACCCATGTATTGGTGATTATCTTAAAAACAACCCATTTATGTCCTTTTAAAGCAATGTGCAGTACTTTTTGTATAGGTTTTTACTTAGCCAGCATAGCACAGCCATTATGAGAGGGCCTATGCTCTACAGAGAACACTCAAGTCTCCATATGTCTCAAAGGGAGCCCTGCTTGGCCAAATTTAAGCAAAAAAGTTCATTGTTGTATAATCAGGAATATTTAAACAAAATTTATAACATGTCTTTGACATTTGTCATTATATTAAATCATTCTTAAGCTTCAACAGGAAACTTTTACACTGTGATCATAGCAAATTATTACTGTTCTCACACAAAACTTATCATCACATACTGTCATAGTCAGCCACACACTATTGGGATGAACCTCCAAACCAGGCACAATTTATGGGAGGAAAAAGATTTTTTTTAGAAGCTACAGATCCAGGGGAAGTTCCTTTATGGTGAAAGAGAATGACCCCCTTTCACAGGTCCAAGTGGAAAGAGAAACCCAACACGAGCAACTACAAGGCAAGTTAGTATACTCAAGCTGGCAGGAACTCCAGGCTTGAGCTCAGAATGCTCTTTGCATATGTATAGCTGGAATTTCAGTCCCATCATGGAAAAAAGTTAGGGGTGGACCTTTAGAAATGGTTTGGGCAGCTGGAGAA
>PVHP010014877.1:0-38862 GCA_004024765.1 Zapus hudsonius
CTAGAGAGTGACTCTTAAGCACACAGAGAAAAAGAGCCACATTCAAGAAGCATGTATGAGCCTCCCACTTGCCCTCAAATCCCAAACCACAGAACCCAAGAAATTGCCACTTCTGTGTCTTTTGCTGATACTTCATAAATGTAAGGTAAATGAAGGCTCTTAGTGACATGCCTACACATGACAAAAAAGTTCAGAAAGATAAAGTGTACAGACTTTACAATACACACCCTCTACACACACGCACACACACACACACACACACACACACACATACACACAGCATGATAACCATATAGAACAACTCTCTCCATTTTTAAAGTACTTATTAGTTACCTTGGAATCTTTTAAAATCTCACTTTCTGACCTTCTCAGGTGACATTGTGTTATATGGTACATATTTCCTTTGGTCCGCCAAGTTCCTTGGCTTTATAGTGCACTTTAGAAGATTATTTCTTATTTTTATTTATTTTTCTTAATCAGTAGAAACTTTGCATGAAGAAGTCATGTGTTGATACCATCGTTTTCCTGCCCCATTCCACCTTGGGCGCTCTTCAGTGGGATTGCTGGAATGTTCCACAGGATGGAGGACTCTGAGTTGTGCAACAGACAGTTATTGGTGGGGGAGCAGTGCCTCTGGATATTCCACCACCATGACTCTTAACAATCTTTCCGCCCCTTCTTCTTCATCGTCCTCTGAGCCATGGTGGGCAAGTTTAAGTCGGCTTTGGTGTTGAGCTCTTAGCAGCCTCTGGATTTCTTTTTTTCCCCTTAAATACATATTTATTGTCCATAATGAGTTACATTATTCAGTGGGCAAACAATGAGTTGTTACCCCCAATTCCCCAATGTCCCCCTCCCTATCCCCAATCAGCTGGATATCCTCCTCCATGGGTCGTCTGGATCAGTCCTTGCGGCAGGGGACCCTGGAGAGCCTAGTACTCAGCCTGGTCCTCCTGGCCCAAGTGTGTTGTTACTGAGGGGTGCCATGCCTCTGGATAGTCTCCCCCACCATGGCTCTTACAATCTTTCTGCCCCCTCTTCCGCATAGGTCCCTGAGTCGTGGTGGATGAGTATTAAGGAGCAGCCTCTGGATTTCTGCATTGGAATGTTTTGAGTATCCATGGTATCTGTCTCCATCACCCTGGTGCAGGTTGTCAGGCTCCCTGTGGAAGAGACTCTTGCTCATCTCTCCACTTCCTCTGTGGTTTCACCTGGGTCCTAGCTGATGAGTTAGGGGTGGTTCTTCTCCTACCAGGGAGACAGCTTTCCGATCTGGTTGGTAGAATTAGGTTGTCCATGTTTCTCCCTGCCTCTTGAAAAACAAAAACAAATTCTCCAATGGAGAGTAAGATCAACATAGGTTAAATGAGATAGGCATCGTTAATTTGGTGAGATTATGGCAGGTGTAACCTGTCTTTGGGCCCATAGTTAGTGGGAGCTTCCCCTTGGAGTCCAGATTCTTGGTCTCCAGAGGAACTTGGCTTGGATCCCAGTTCCAGCTAAGGATTCCTCTTTGCCAGTCATAGAGTCCTTGATTACCCAACTAGGTTGAGTGCCACTATTGCACAGGTGTGTGTATCTTGTCATGCTGGTTGCTGTCATATAAGAAGTGTCCCCTGCTTTCTCCCAACATTGTTGGCCAACTTCCCCTGGCAGTTCATGTAGAGAATTCCAGCCCTATTATTACCATCTGGGAGCTGGTTTCTTTCCAGATTCCTGCCGGGTCTCTTGCTGTTGTGTGATGGCAGCCTGTGGTGTCTTTATGAATAGGGTCTTTTATCTTGGACGGGATAATCAAGTGCTTTGAGAGAAGCCAGTCTTGTTTTGGGGACCTTGTAGTTCTCTCTGATCAACAGCTCAATGAATTTAGTAACCAGTTTCTGGCACTGGGAGTTAAAAACCAGAGCCAGTTGTGTTAGGTTTAGGCTTCATCCCACCCTCCCAGGGCCCCTCTTACCAGACAACACCCCCATATTCCTTTGGAGGGTTTTATCTTTCAGCCTACTGTCCAAGAGCAGGGCTTCTATGCTACCAGTTCATTTTTTATTTAGTTTTGTGTCTATCACTCCCCACCCTCCCATCTCTCCCCACAACTCTTTCCATCCCCATTGTCTGTCTCATGATTCATGGGTCAGGTTTGCTTCCTATTCAAGCTGAATCTCATAGGACCTGTAGATGAGGGAGAGTATGTGACATTTGTCTCTCTGTTCATGTGTGAGTTCACTGAGTATGACCTGTCCCTGTTATGTTCAGGAGGGTTTTCCCCACTCCTATATTGTGATTTTTTTCTTCCAGATTTTTTAAAGTTTCAGGTCTTATCCTGAGGTCTTTAATCCATCTGTGGTTGATTTTTGTGAATGGTGAGAGTGGGTCTAGTTTCCTTTTTTTTTTTATAACATGCATTTATTCAATTTGTCCAGCACCATTTTTTGAAGATGCTGTCTTTTCTCCAGTGTGTGTTGTTGGCACATTTGTCAAAGGTCAATTAGCTACAGTTACTTGAACTAAGAGCTGGGTCTTCAATTTGGTTGCATTGGTCTGTCTGGTTTTTATACCAGTACCATGCTGCTTTTATTACTATGGCTTTGTAGTAGAGCTGTAGATTGGGTATGGTGACACCTCCCAAGGTGTTGCTTTTGCTGAGGATGTTTTTGGATATCTGAGGCCTTCTGCCATTCCAAATGAATTTTGAATTAGTTTTTTTTTTGTCTCTGCAAAGAATTATGCTGAGGTTTTATTTTTATTGCATTGAACCTATATATTGCTTTTGGTAATATTGCCATTTTTGCAATATTAATCTACCTATCCAGGAGCATGAAAGATCTTTCCATCTTCTCACTCCCCCTCAATTTCGTTCTTGAGTGTTTCTAAGTTTTCATTATATAGGTCCTTTACTTCCTTGGTTAGTGTTTTCACAGTGTTTGATTTTATTTATTTTTTGGTGGCTATTTATTGAAAATGGGACAGTCTCACTGATTTCTTTTTCTGTAGGCTTGGCATTTGCACACAGGAAGGCTACTAACTTTTGTGTGTTAATTTTGTATCTTGCCACTTTGCTGATAGAATTTATCAGCTTTAGGAGTTTTATGTTAAAGTGTTTTGAGTCTGTTATGTCTAGGATCATGTCATCTGCAAATAGGGATAGTTTGCTTCCTTTCAAATTTGTATCCTTTTTATGTCTTTCTTCTGTATTATTGCTTGGGCTAGAACTTCAAGCGCTATGTTGAAGAACAATGGTGAAAGTGGACACCCTGTCTTTTTTTTTCACCCTGTCTTATTCACAATGAGAACTGCTTAAGGTTTACCCCATTGAGTATGGTTAGTGCTTTAGGTGTTTTGCATATGCTCTTTATTATGTTTAGATATAAGCTATCCATGAGAGTCAGTCTCTCCAGCATTTTGATCATGAGTGGTGCTGAATTATGTCAAAGGACTTCTCTGCTTCAATTGAAATGATCATGTGGTTCTTTTGTTTGTTTATTTTTTAATATTTTATTTATCTATTTATTTGATAGAGTAAAAGAAAAAGAAAGAGAAAGAATGGTCAGGTCAGAGCCTCCAACCACTGGAAACAAACTCTGGATGCATGTGCCATCTTGTGCATCTGGCTTTATGTGGGTACTGGGGAATTGAACTGAGTTCCTTCTGCTTGTGGGCAAATACCTTAACTGCTGAGCCATCTCTCCAGCCCTGTTTAAATTTATTTATATGATGGATTATGTTAGTCAGTTTCCATATGTTGAACCATCCCTCCATCCCTGAGCTGAAGCCTATCTGGTCAAGATGATTAATGTTCTTGTTGTATTGTTGAAATCAGTTTGCAAGGTTTAAGGTAACTCCCCAGCCAGGTCTCAGTTTCTGAGGATTTTGTTCAGGATTTTTATGTGTAAGGTCATCAGGAATATAGGTCTATAATTTCGCTCCTTGTTGAATCTCTGTCTGGTTTGGTTTTACGGTGATGTTAGCTTCATAGAAGGAGTTGGGAGGCATTCCCTGTTCTCTATGTGAAAAGACACAAGAAAAAGTGGTTTTGGTTCTATGACGGTTTGGCAGAATTGGCTAAGAATTCATCAGGTCCTGGACTTTTTCCTTTTGGGGAGGCTTTTGACTACATTGTCAATCTCAATGGATATAGTTGGTTTGTTTGGGAGATTTTTCTGTTCTGGGTTTAATTTTGATAGGTGATATGTGTCTAGAAATTTATTCATTTCTTCCAGGTTTTCCAACTTTGCTGAGTAGCAGTTCATTAGTGTATATTTTGATCTCTTCCTTTTCATTTGGAATTTTGTTAATTTGACACTTCTCTTTTTTTTCTTTATCTTTTGATCAAATAGGCCAGGGGTTGAGCAATATTGCTTGTTTGTTTCAAAGACCCATCTCTTCATTTTGCTTATTTTAAAAATTATTTTCATAGGTTCAAATTCGTTGATCTCTACTTTGATCTTAATTATTTCTTTCTGTCCGGAGCCCCTAGGGTTGGATTGTTCTTGTTTTCCCAATGCCTTTGGGTGCATGGTTAGGTTATTAACTTAATATCTCTCTGTCTTTGTTATGAAAGAATTAAGTGCTATAAATTTTCCCCTTAGGGCTGCCTTCATTGTGTCCCATAAGTTTTTCCATGTTGTGTTTTTATTATCATTTAGTACAAGAAAGTTTGCAGTTTCTTTTTTGATTTTTTTTTGTTATTACCAGTTCATTGTTTAATTGTTTGCTGTTCAGTCTCTAGGAGCTAGTGTAGTTTCTGTTGTTTCTCTTGCTGTTAATTTCTAGTTTTAATGCATTGTGGTCTGTTATAATGCAGGGAGTTATGTCATTTTTCTTGAATTTATGGGGGCATGTTTTTTTAAAATATTTTATTGATTCGTTTTCAAGCAGAGAGAGAGAGAGAGAGAGAAACAGGGTCACCACCTTGTGGGTCTGGCATATGTGGGTCCTGGGGAATTGAACCCAGGGCCTTAGGCACTAGAGGCAAGTGCCTTAACCGCTGAGCCATCTCTCCAGCCCCTGGTGGCAAGTTTTATATCCTAATATATGATCTATTTTGGAGAGGGTTCCATGGGCTGCTGAGATGAATGTTATTCTGTAGAACTGGGATGGAATATTCTGAAGTCGTCTGTTAGGTCTAATTGAACTAAGGTGTTGTTAAGATCTATTATTTCCCTGCTGGTTTTGTTTGGATGATCTGTCTAGTGATGAAATGGCTTTCTTCGTCTTTTATAATTAACTTTGGTTTAAAGTCTAATTTGACTGATATAAACGTAGCCACACCCACTTGTTTTTTAGAGGTGATGTGGGTTTCTTGAATGCAGTAGATGGAAGGGTCCATTTTTTCTGACCCACCCTGTTAATTTGTGTGTTTTTTTATGGGAGAGTTAAACCCATTAATATTCAAAGTTACGACTGTGAGGTTTGGTTTAATTTCTGCCTTGGCAGAGGGTTTGAGGAGACCTGATGCTTGTACATTAGTATGACCTCTCTAATTTTGCTTATCATGCCCATCCTCTGGTGGGCTCTTGAGGTTGGTTGCTCGACTCTTCTGTGTGGAATATTTCCTGCAATATTCTCTGTAGGTTTGACTTTCTGTCCATGTAATTGCAGAACTGTTTTTTTTTTTATCATGCAATGCTTTCCTTTCTCCATCTATTATGAGGGATTACTTTTGCTAGGTACAATAGTTTGGATGGGAAGCCATAATTTTTTAGACATTGAAGTATTCTATTCCAAGTCCTTCTGGCTTTCATGGTTTCCATTGAAGAAAATTTGAGGTTACTCTGGTTGCCTTTATTTGTGATGAGCTGTTTCTTTCTGGCTGCTTTTAGCATTCTCTCTGCTTTCAAAGTTTAGAGTTTTAACTATGACGTGTCTTGGAGAGTTTCTTCTTTGGTCCTGTGTGTTTGCTGTTCTGTGAATGTGTATCCAGATGGGTCTCTCTTGCAAGATTGGGAAATTTTTCTTCAATAATTAATAATGAGTATATTCTGTATGTCTTTGGCCTGGACTTCTTCCCCTTTTGTTATCTCAATGATCTGGGTGCTTGGTCATTTTTGGGTATTCCATACTTCCCTCATATTTTGTTTGCATGATTTTTTGAGCTTATCAAAGTTTTTAGAATCCCAATCAATTCTTCTGTCTTGTTTTGCAGATCTGAGGTTCTGTCTTCCACATTATTAACTCTGGCAGTGAGGAATTCTCTGTTTGATCTTTGTTTTCTGTTGCATTTTTATGCATCATACCCATGTCTTTGTGGAGTTCTAGTTTCAGGTTGAGGTTTGATTATTTTTAATGCTTCCTGAAATTCATTCCTGCATTTGATCATGCCTTAAGCTTAGTCAGCTGGTTATTGAGGTCCTCTAGTTGTTGGCTTACCTTCAATTCATTTGTCACTCTTTTGAGGTCCCTCTTAAGTCTGGTGATGCAGGTTGTGTGTTCCACTTGATTTATGCATTCGATGACTATTTCCAGCCCAGCCATTATCTTGGTCTGAGTCTCCTTGCGATCATGACCCAAGCTTATTGTGCTATCATGTTGGGTTGTATTTCTGTTGTCTCCCCTGTATTTGTGGTGGCAGCTTCCATTGTGGGACTAGGTGACCCTGGTGGGGAACTCTCAGCTTGCTGTGTTGTGTTCTTTTTGCATTGGAGTCTACCTGTCATAGGATAAAAGTCTTATTTTCTTTTTTTAAGTCTTAAATATATATTTATTGTCCATAATGAGTTATAATGAGTTACATTATTCAGTGAGCAAACAATGAGTTGTTATCCCCAATTCCCCAATGCCCCCCTCCCCATCCCCAATCAGCTGGATATCCTCCTCTGTGTACCATCTGGATCAGTCCTTGTGGCAGGGGGCCATGGATAATCTAGTACTCAACCCGGTCCTCCTGGCCCAAGTGTGTTGTTACTGAAGGGTGCCATGCCTCTGGATAGTAAAAGTCTTATTTTCTTAAGGAGAAAACAGATACAGGTTCTTATGGGGTCTTCAGTGTGTGTTCTGTTTAGTGCTTAAGCAGGATTGGAGTAGGATGATGTATCCAGTGATGCTCGATTTGGGGGGGCAGTTACAGGTGCGCCAGCCATTCTGGGCTGATTGCTGATACAAAAGTTGCTTTGGCGTTCTAAAATTTCTTCTGCTTGTAGTCCCCTCTCTCGGTGCCTGTGGGACCTGGGGGGTTCTGGAACAGTAACTTGCCCCTCTTCCCTCACTGTTCCCAAGCTGAGTGGGTTCTAGAATTCACACTGGTACCCTGCCTGGCTGTGGTCTACAAGTTACCCCTGTGCTCCCTAATTGAGGTAGGAGCCAGGCAGCTCAGGTAGGCAGGTGCCTGAGGGGTGGAGACTCTGTGCAGTGAGGCTTGGTGCTAAAGACAGTGGGAGGTGGTGTAGGGAAATCGGTGAGCTAGATGGGGAGCCGGATCTGCCTGTTGGAGGGCAGGTGGGGGTTGGGGTCGTGCACTGCAGCTGGGTAACCGTAGCAGGAGTTTCAGCCCTCACCCTAGTTTTGTGGTTAGAGGGGATCTCCCTGCTGGGGGCCCCATGGCGGTGTTGGAGGTCACTTGCGATGGGGATCTTTATGCTGGAGAGTTGGTGGGGTGGAGTGGTCTCCAGAGGCTGCAGACAGGTAGTGAGTTTCCAGCCATGGGCACCTATCACTCAGGACAGGCACCTGCCTGGTGGAGGGCAGGTGGGGAGTGGGGCAGCATGTGAGTCTGAGGAAGGGTAGCAAGTGTGGACAATCATTTTTGGTGGGGGTCTGCCTGTTGGGGGCTAATGGTATGCGGCCTGGGCCAAGGATCCCCATTCCTCAGGTGTAACCCATGCCCAGCTGCCCCCACCAGGGAGCTCCCACCAAGAGTGGTTCCCACCCCCGCCAAGGAGTGACTGGGCTGGACACACTCCTCAGGGAGTCACTCTCCCCTCCTGAGAGTGACTGCTGACCAGGGCATGGGCGAAACTCATGCTACTTATCTCCAGCGTCTCGCCATTAGTCCCCGACAGGCAGATCCCCACCACGAGTGATGGCTGACCACAGGCAAGGGGAAAATCATGCTCCCTTCCTGGCCACCACTGCCACCCCTCCAGGAAGATCCCCAGCTGCAGCCCTCGGGCAGAGAGCACTTGTGTGGATCTTGCAGTCCGTCTCAGGTTAGTTAGGGTTAGGTTTAGGGTCATGGTGGTTCAGCCTGAGCCTGGGGAATCCTCCTGGCCAGATGCACTAAAATCGCTTTGGTGACAACTTGGGCCCTGGATTAGTCTCTCATCTGAGTACTTGGGTTTTGGGGACTTTCAAGCATCTGACTAGCCTGCCTGGGTTGGTCCCAGGCCACCCCCACCTGAGGATGCCCTTGGGAGGGGAGTTGGCTGCAACCTGCCAAAGTACTGTGCCCACCAAGAGGAGGATGTTAGAACCTACAGGAATGATAGCCCACCTAATTCTGGCCTGGATTTCTCCCCCTGCATTCTAGCATGGCGACACCTCTGCCATCTTGACCCGAAACCTGTTAGATTTGTTTTGCCTTACACAATGCATATAAAATATCTAAGTACAGTGTTTGACACAGAATTCACATTCAGGAACTATTCCTTGTTCTTGCTATTCTTGTTACTTTTAATATGGAAAAAGGGAGAGGATGGAAAGGGGGGGAGGATGAAGGTTAGAAATGGACAGGTGTGAATTAGGATCCCAGTTTTGCCATTTCCGAGCTATTTGACCTGGGTAAATTACTTAGCATGGCTGTCCCTGTCATGCCCAATGGGAAAAAGGAGAAGCACACAACTTCATGGAACGGAAAGGCCTTGTAGAGCTTATGGAAAGGAAGGCGTTCAAGATGCTCACTTTCCTTCCTTTGCCTCTTTTGGACTTCGGGCTGCTGTGAGCTGAACTGCATTCCTGTGACATGCAGCTACTTATCATTACCTGTAAAGTGGGAATAATAATTATGTGGATTCAAATAGTGTTGGGATTTGCTAAATGGGACTCGGAGGGTGTCATGGTTTGGTCCAGGTGTCCCCCATAAACAAACGAATGTGTTCTGGGTAATCGATCCTCAGCTGATGGCAGTTTGGGTTTTACAACCTCGATGGAGCTGTGTTGTTGGGGGTGGGCTTATGGGGTTCTAAGCCAGTTCCCCCTGGCCAGAGTTTGGCACACCTTCCTGCCGCTGTTTGCAGTGCTGTGGAGGAGGTGATGTCCAGCCCTCTGCTCGTGCCATCGTTTTCCCTGCCAGGATGGAGTCTCCCCTCGAGTCTGTAAGCCAAATAAACCCATTCCTCTACAAGCTGCTTTTGTTTGGGTTCTTTCTGCGCAGCAACTAGAAAGCTGACTGCAACAGTTGGCATAGGGTTAAAGGGATGTTGAGAATAGGCTGAAACCCCGGTAGACTTATCCCAGCAGGCGTTTTGCCACCTCCACCCTTAATCCTAAAACTCCCAGCTCCCTAAGCAGGAACCCAGCATTCTCACCCCAGCAGGACTGACAATAAGTGTCAGACCCAGGTAACAAATTTCTCTGTAACCATCCCCATCGAGCCCATGACTAAAATCACGTATTTCCCACCACTCAGGCCCCCCAGTTATGCAAATTAAGTATTCACAGGTTGTCTGCACTCACCTATCCACTTGCGGGATGCCCACTCACCACCCTGCCTGACCAATCCCCTTGCCCTCTCCTTCCCCTCGTCCTCCTGGCTTCTTTTCTCTATAAATGTAAGCTCTCCCCATTCAATCAATGACACACCGATACACATCTGCTCACACCTGTGTCCCAAGAGCGTCCTATGGTATGGCCACGCCCTGTGCCCCCCAGCTCTGTGGAACCACCCACAGCTGCTGCCTTCAACCGGCTTTTCTTCTGTGGCTGCTGACGGTGTCCCCGGAGGGGAAACAACAAAATAGTTGATGCAAGGAAGATATCTTGATCTGTAATACTTATTACCCATTTCTCTCTCCATTTTCCTTCAGTTATTGTTTCAGATGGTAAGGCCCACCAAGCTGGAAAGGAAGGAAGGAAACAAAAAAGGAAGGGGCCTGGGCTTTGTCAGCGGTGGGCCCTGTGGCACTGTTCTGGTGACCACTGCTGCCAGATGGGGACTCAGGCTGTCCTTGGGGGCCATGTCGCAGGTGGGGGCATCCAGGCTGCCGGAGGAGAGCCTTCCTGCCTCCTGGGTAGAACTGTACTTTAGCAATGTCAACAGCAGTGTTCCAGCCTGTTTCTATTTCTTTTTTTTTTAATTTTATTTATTCATTTTCAAGCAGAGAGAGAGAGAGAAAGAGAGCACATCAGGGCCACCACCTTGTGGGTCTGGTTTATGTGGGTCCTGGGGAATTGAACCAGGGGCCTTAGACACTGGAGGCAAGTGCCTTAACTGCTGAGCCATCTCTCCAGCCCCTCTGTTTCTATTTCTAACGGTGACTTGGAAAACATACTGCCCAGCATGAGTCTGGATGGAGTAGCTCTGAGAGTCCTCACTGTAATGGCCCACTTGGCTCACAGACACCACAAGATAGTAACAGGGCTTTGAAATGAACACACATAACATTGGGGGTGGTGAAAAAAAAAAAACCAGCTCTCAGCCTGAGGAAGTTTATATTGAGAGAAGGAAAGAAGTTGAAAACATCCTGAAGAAAAATTCAGAGGATATGGGATTGGTCAAGTCAGCCAGAAAATATCCCACCCACCCCCACTAAAGAGCTCCTTTTAAAACATAGATACTCTCAGCATGGAGAACACCAGCATCATGAAGAAGGCGAAGCATTTCCTCAGCAGAACTCTGAAAGTTTTTCTGCTATCTCTCCTGATTTCCCATCTGGAGTCTATATTGGAAGCTGTCTGACAACCTCCACCAGCACCGTTTGATGAACCTGATCCAGCGTGTTCACGTAGAGAGCTTGGGGACAGCTGCTGAGACTTGTGTTTCTTTGTTCTATAAATGTGTCCCTGATTTAGCAAGTTAGTAGACACTCAAATCATGACCTATAATGATACTTCATGGGATCAATTAATAGCATGTCAGGCAGACCTACTTTAAGCACTTGATCGTTGAGTTTGAGTATTAGATATAAATAGTATAAATGATCATCGATAACAATGACGATGTATTCAGGACATAACAATGTTCTGTAAGTAATCTTCATCAGTTAAAACTCATTACCCTTCACAAGAAGAGTAGCATTAATATGACCTTAAGGGATTTGTTCAAAAGGAATATTGTGACCTCAAAGTCACATGATATAGTAGGAAATATTACCTGTTAAAATGAGTGGAGATCTTCTGTAACAACTAAATTGTTAAGTAATAAGTAGAAACCGAGGCCCACTCCTGAGCTCCACTGTGCAGTCCCCACACTGTAGCTCTTGTATGCAAGATGCAGACTGCAGTCTGTCTGTCCATCACCTTGGGTGGTCAGCTTTCTGGGATCTTTCTCCTCTTCATCATGTGGAGTGCTGGGTCAGGTCTTATCGTCTGTGCTCAACTGCTGTGTGCTCTTAAAATCAGCTTTACTGTAAACAAATCTATGCCTACTTGAGAAGACTGGATATAGAAAAAAATAAACCTTTGCCAAATCCTTGGCAGATTGCTGGATTTCCAGGGGAGTTAAAACCAGGTATCCAGAGCTTCTGTCAAGCCAGGCCACTGTTTCATTTTAAAAGGCTGCCTCTTTCATAAGCTGTATATATCCTGTTGTATTTGATTCACTTTTCCAAACTTAATTCAGGTGTAGTAAAATTAATTAAAATGTTAACTCTTTAAAATAAAAGGAAGGGGAAGAGAGGAGGAAGGAGAGGAGAAATGAAGGTCAGGGTGCTGAGACTCACTCCCCAAGATGTTGATTTAAAGGTGTAGGGTGGGGTTAGACACAGAGAGTATTTTTCATGGCTCCCCGGATGCTTTGCATAGCAGCAAGGCTGGAAATCAAGGTTCCTCCAGCTGAGCCTTGATCACTATCAGACCACACTGCACTCTAAACCTTCTCCAACTGTCCTGCCTTCTTTTCTTTTTTCATGTGTGGGTGTGTGTACTGGTGTGTGCTGTTCAGTGTCTCTCAACCCTGCCTTGGTAAGTAGTCTCATGGAAATCACCTGGTTTCTTGCCCAAGGAAGAATGAAAGAATCATTTGGAGAGCTTTGAGGCTTCGAGGCCCAAACAACCTCCCAATGCAGACATTGCCTGGTATATGACAAGAACTTTCTTTGTGCTATGTCTGCTTGTCTTCTGCTTTATAGAGCAGTTTTATGGCTGTGATCATTTATACAAGAAACTGAGACAAAAGGCCTAGTCCACAATGGTGGAGGGGGTCCCTGTAAGATTTGATTCCCAAACCTGTGTTCTTAACAGTCCTCTTAGGACTTGAAAGTGCTGATGTCTGGGTCCACCCAGACTAGCTGAGGCAGAGTCTCTGGGGATTGGGATCTGGGCGCTGGTAGCTTTTAGTGAGCTCTTCAAGGACTCCTAGTCTGCAGCTGATTTCAAGGACGAGAGGACACCCTTCTGCCTGCCATGCTGGTTTGGGAACTGAATTTGCAAAGTCTTCCTTCTATTCCTGTTTTCTTTCCTCCAGTGCTTGGCAGTGTTCAATACTTGTTTTTTGTGAATGACAGATAATCTTTCCTCAGATTGGTGTTCTTTTTTTTTTTCTTAAATATATGTTTATTGTCCATAATGTGTTACATTATTCAGTGGGCAAACAATGAGTTGTTATCCCCAATTCCCCAATGACCCCCCCATCCCCAACTCAGATTGGTGTTCTTAAGGGAAGTGCGTTAAGAGGAACAATGACCTTTCAAAGACAAGGCCCCCTGATTTCTTGGAGTCAGGAATGGCTTACTTTATATGGTAGAAAAATATTTTGCAGGTATGGTTAAGTAAAAATTTGGGGATTTAGAAATTACCTGGCATCTAGCACGCCCAGCGTCATCACAAGGCTAGAGGATCCGAATCAGGTCTTGTCCAATGAGAGGACGCTATGCTTGAAGGTGGGGGCCTTGTTAGGCGGAGAAAAGGCAAGGAAAGATTCTTCTCTGGGGCCTTCAGAGGGAACCCTGCCCTGCCAACACCTTGACTCTGCCTCTCAGGCATTTCAGACTTGGGGATCCCAGAGCCCCAAGACTGCAAACACCAGTTGTAGTCTGCCAGACCAGCTACAGGAAACTAAACTAGAGACACTGTAGCTGAAAGTGTACTGTTTCCGACCACCCAAGAGGTTGGAGACAGTCATCACCTGTAAACTCAGGGCCTCTCCTGGGAAACATGGCCACTGAATGGATCACAGTGCTGGAGGCCAGGAGCAGGTGATGTCTTCCTTCCACCTCAGATGCCCTCCTCACCACAGCCTCCACCCTTCTGCACAGCTCAGCACAGCACTGCAACTACCTCAAGCTGACCCTGAGCAACGTCTTAGATCGCCCTGGATTATTTGACCACTAACTGAGATTGTCTGCTTTGTTGATTTCTCATAGGCTTTAGAGTCAAGCCTGATATAACTCGTTAATTTTTTGTTCGCTGGATTCCCGCCCTACTTCCACTACCTGAGAGCAGATCCAGCAGATTGCCCAACCGCCCACTGTCTTTAAAAAGCATCATAGGACTGGAGCCAGTGCTGATGTAAGTGGCAGTGAGCACGTTCAATCATGACTCCATGGCCTCACGAATGCTTGATTAAAGATTGGTTCCCAGTCGCTCTAAATCTTCGGTTGTAACACTAAACTGCAAACTTGAGAGGTTCTCCCATGAAAGCTCTCGTATAACGGAATTGCACAGACCCCATTTTTCCAAATGATGTTTCTTTCGTTCTGTTTTCATCACAATCATGTGTACCTTATTTTTCTGAAAAAGAAAGTGTACATTATCTTCGTTCAACTTACCTGGTATGGTAAGAGACCTGACCAACGGTGTCCTAGACCCAAGTTTCTAAATTGAGAAACAGTATGATCGTTGCCCAGAAAAAGAAAAAGGCCTCCTGGCGATCAACCTTTATCAACATCAATTTTGATTGTTCCTGCTGAGAGGAGGGTGCAGTGCAGAGACCAGGATGGTGCTGAGCAACCGGATGGGACCTTGCTGCCACAACCCAGGTGAAATTCATCTGGAACATCAGGGCCGCTGCTGCTGGTGATGGTCCCCTCCTCTTCGGTCCCGAGTGCTAAGGTGACTTGTCTGGTGCCAATGAAGACCCGAAGATAGATGTAGGACAGGGACTTGAAATCTGAGGTGATCTCATGTGGTGCAGGCAGCACTAAATGTAGGACTTCACTTTGAGTATGAATGTTCTAGAATTCTTGTTTGTTGTCTGTTTTCTTACTCTCCAAGGTAAGTTCCATGGGAACAGGGACCTTGTATGTCTCATCACAGTGGCAAGAACTGTCTCTAGCTAGAATACCAAAGTTGGTTAATGAATAATTTTCAAACATGGATGGATAGATGAAAGAATGAGGGATTCAGGGGCTGGAGAGATGGCTCAGCGGTTAAGGCGCTTGCCTCCAGTGCCTAAGGCCCTGGGTTCAATTCCCCAGGACCCACATAAGCCAGACCCACAAGGTGGTGGCCCTGGTGTGCTCTCTCTCTCTCTCTCTCTCTCTCTCTCTCTCTCTCTCTCTCTCTCTCTCTCTTTCTCTCTCTCTGCTTGAAAAATGAATAAATAAAATATTTTTAAAACGAATGAGGGATTCAATAAATAACCTGGCAGGCAAGAGCACTACTGTTTTCACACATACCTCTGAAGAATCTTAAAGATACAAATTCTGAAGAAAATTCCATTTTCTCTCAAAAAAGCCAGAAATTTGTCAAAATCTATTCCCATGACATAGCAGCCTTTCACCCCAAACCACTGATTGGGTTAAAATGAGAGCAGCTGGAAGGTGAGAAATGGGAAGCCTTGGGAGTGGGGTTGGCTGCCTGTGGGTTCAGCAACTCAGAGGTTTATCAGCCCTGGATGGGAAAATCCTTTCTTTCTTGCACTTGGCTCTCTGGGCTCCCAGGAGTTATCCATATATATCAAAACAAACCCAGTTTTACAATCTGACCTAGGCATGCCTTTCCTCTTTAAGTTGATCCCTCACTCTTGGAGAAAATTCCATTAAATCCTTGGCCTCTCTGCTGCCTTTCTGAGAAGCGGGGATGAAATGCTGAAGAGAGAACGGGGCTAGAACACAGCAGAGGCAAGGCAGGGGGTCCAGGAATGAGGGCAGAGCTCCTGGATGCTCTCTGTAGATAAGTCATCTGGGTGGCATTTCCCTCAGAGCCGGTGTAGCTGCACCTGAGAAGCGGTGACACGAGTGCCCACTCCGGTGATGTGGGTGTGTCACTGGCTACTGGATACATTTTGTAGTTTGCTCATTTGGGTCTCTTGGTGCTGTCACTCTGCCCTGAGCTAGATTTCTAGATGCATAGTGGGGAGCAGAATGCTATGTAGAAGCATTTTGTAGAGACTGGTGGAGATGCTGAATCTTCACTGCAAGCAAGCAGTCTGCAAGGGAGAGAGTGCGATTCTTGCGTCTCTAGAATGGGCAACTGAAGTACTTGGAGGAACCCTTCCTGGGTGTCGTGAGATGCTTTGAGAGTTCTGAGCCCTTCTTTATCGGGAAACACACAGATGCTTCTGACTGTGCGTGCAATAAAGCTTAAACTAAGGATGACCTTCGAGGTCCTCTATTATCTGACTCTAAAACTTTTTTTTTTAGATTTATTTTTGAGAAATTGAAAACAGCGCAAAACAAATGAAAAGTGGGGAAGGTAAATAGGGGAACTTTCTCAGCTGCAGCTAACATACTTGCTGGTCAGAAACTAGATAGCTTTCCCTTAAGTTTGGAAGCAAGGCAAAGAAATCTCATGCCATCATTCTTATTTAACAGCATAGCAAGGTTTTTTAGGCTGTGTAATAAGTCAATAAAATATATATAGACTAGGAAGGAAGAAATAAAAGTTTGGATTGCTTATATAGAAAATTCCAAGGTAGCAACAATAAAATGAAAGATGATTAAAGTAAGATTTGAAAATCTAAAATTAGGGCTGGAGAGATGGCTCAGCGGTTAAGGCACTTGCCTCCAGTGCCTAAGGCCCTGGGTTCAATTCCCCAGGATCCACATAAGCCAGACACACAAGGTAGTGGCCCTGGTGCTCTCTCTCTCTCTCTCCTCAAAAATGAATAAATAAAATATATTTTAAATTAAAAAATGTAAAATTAATGCACAAAAATCAAACGCCGATAATGGACAATGAGAGTTTGAAATTTGAAACAATAGCATTGACATTTACATAAGGAAGAAAAGCAGAAGGAGAGGGAGGGAGGGAGGGAGGAGAAAGAGAATAAATAAAATAATGAAAATAAATAAATAAAATGAAATAAATATAAATATAAAAATAAATAAAATGAAAGATGATTAGAGTAAGATTTCAAAATATAAAACATTATAAAGTTAATAAAATATATAAAATGCATACAATAAATAAATAAATATATATATATATGTGTATATATATATATATATATATATATATACACAGTATATGTGGGAAACTCGATTACTGGCACAAGAAACCAAAAATCTAAATCAATGAGAAGATATTCCATATTTATTGATGGAAAGAACTGCTTTTGTTTAAATGTCGATTCTCAATCACTAGATTTGCTGTAATTCTAGTCAAAATGCCAGCAAATTACTCTGTGGACACTGCCACTGTGGTTCTCAAGTGTAGACACAAGGCAAGTGACCCTGAATGGCGCAATCACATCAAAGGGGGAAGAGTCAGAGCACGAACAGACTGGAAACACACAAACAGCTCTACTTGACCGGAGTGCCTGCCTTTAGGGAAAGTGGAGGGGGAATAGCAAGGATGCTGAGTCGGTCCTAAGAGACAGTTAAATATAAAAGAAACCTTTAAGCAAATATTATAGAATATCAGTTCTTCCACTGGAACAAGTTGGTGTTTTTTTTTTTTTTCGAGGTAGGGTCTCACTCTAGCCCAGGCTGACCTGGAATTCACTCTGTAGTCTCAGGGTGGCCTTGAACTCATGGTGATCCTCCTACCTCTGCCTCCCGAGACACCCGGCTGGAACAAGTTTTTGCCCTATTGTTTTTGCATTTTCCATTTTTAATTATTGCTTTATTTTTAGAGCAGTTTTAAGAGTCTCATGCTCTACCCACTGAGCCAGCCAGGCAACCTAGAGCAGGTTTAAGTTTACACATAATTAAGTCGAAATTATATGTTGTCAATTCCTAATTTTTAAAAAATATTTTATTTATTCATTTTTGAAGCAGAGATACAGAGATTGAGAGAGAGAGAGAGAGAGAAAGAGAGAGAGCGGGCACACCAGAGCCACCACTTTGTGGGTCTGACATATGTGGGTCCTGGGGAATTGAACCTGGGGCCTTAGGCACTGGAGGCAAGTACCTTAACCGCTGAGCCATCTCTCCAGCCCTCAATTCCTAATTTTTAACACCTTCCATTAGTGTGATGTATTTGTTATGACCGACAAGTTGATGTTGGCATCTTGTTAGCTAAATCAAAAATTTACATCAGTGTTAATTTCTTTAAAGTTCTATAGGTTTTGACAAAGGTGAAATGTCATGTATCCACAATGACAGTATATCATAATGATATCCAATAAAATCTGTGTTCTACCTATTGATCCATCCTTCCCTTTCCCCTGAAAACATGGCAACCACCGATCTCTTGACTACCTTCTCCAGAAAGATGACGTCATTACAATCGTAAGTAGTGGTCTCTTCAGACTGACTACTTTCACTTAGATCTGTGCATTATATCTGTCTTCTTGTCAGTTCAGGGCTTATTTCTTCTTCTCATTGAATATTATCCCACTGTATGTATGGACTAAATTCATTCATAGAGTGAAGGCTATCAGGGCTGCTTCAGGGATTTGCAGTTGTGAATAAGGCTACTTATTAGCCTTATTATTTTATTATTATTATTATGTTATATATATTATGTTATTATTAACATTCTTGTGCAGGTTTGTGTGTATGTGTGAGCATACATGTGGAGGCCAGAGGTCAACACCAGGCATCTTCTCCACTCTCTCCACCTTATTTTTTGAGACAAGTTCTCTCACTGAACCTAGTGTGTGTGTAGATGTCGTGTGCATAAATACAACATATATAACGACTATGTAATGTGTAATATATTGTGAAAGGGGATTTACTGGATCGGCTAACCTAACTCGAGGCTGGGTAACCCAACAATGGCTGTCCGAATGCTGGAGAGCCAGACCACAAAGTCAAAAAATGTGGAACTCTCAGAACAAGGGGGACCACCGATGCTGTTGCAGTGCTAGGCTGAAGTCCTGGTAGCCCTCGGGAAGGTTTCTGTGGTCAGTGTTCCAGCTGGAAAGCTGGAAAAGCCAGAGCCAGATGTCCATAGGTCTCGGCAGCGGTTGCAAACAGGCGTATTCTTTCTCTACTTTTACTCCAGCCTAGTAATTGCTGCATACAGCATTCACTGGCTATTTATTATTAATTCCAACATAATCCTCACTTGTCACTGGTTTAATCCTGAGAGGGGGAATTATTTCTTACGATTTGTACACTGACATTCTGATGGGTCTTGGGTCTCACTGGTATTTGCTGCCATTTGTAAAAAGCAGGCTCTCTAATCAAGAGTGGGAGCAGCACGTGCCAAAAGGGATAAACAGAGACATTTAGAAGATGTTTTGACAGGAATATTGCCTCCTTTGATGCAAAGAAACTCGTTGGGTAAAGAGTCACAGCCCCCTGCGAGGTTAGGCCAAGTCCTAGCCTGCCAGCAGGAGACGGGCTCCATCGGGGAAAGGTGAATGCGCAGCTGGAGACACAAACACGCGGCTGGGAGAAATGTCTGGGCAAATCTCAAAACTTTATTCCAACATCCATCCTATATATAACCCAAGGATGCATTGTATAGCCTTATCTCTTTCACAAGGAAGTTTAGCAAGCAGGAACAAAGCTTATTAGCATAAACTAACAGAATTAGGGCTGTCAGCCATCCCCCCTGCCTCCTGGGGGCTCAGGTGTGCTAGGATCAAAAGGCATGAGTTACCATGCTTGGGCTCAGACCAAAATGTGTAAGCCGCCTCATCTGGCTGTATATTATATTCTAAAAGTTAGCTCACAGATATTCAGCCAGGCTGGGTCCCAACAGAAGCTCCCTTCTAGGGTCTGCGATCTGCTAAACCTTAGACTTCTGACTTGGTTCTCAGTAACAGGCATAAATTCCCTCCCACTGAGCGAGCCTCATATCCAATCAGAGAGCAGATGCTGACCCCCATAGCCTGTGCACCACTATTACCCCAGTAGGTACTTCTTTAGCTGGTTAATTTTGTAGCATGCAAGATCCACTGCGTATTCACGCTGTTGGTGATGTTTATCCCCAGCAGCTCCCATAGTGCTTTCCAAAACTATAAGAACAGGGAGCCGGCCTAGTGGCCACATTAAGTAGGAGAAGGTTGTATTTTGAACAAGACACAAAGATGCAAGCAAAAGCAAAAAGCGACAAATGGGATTACATGGAGCTAAATAGCTTCTGCACAGCAAAGGCAACAATCACGAGTGAAGAGACAGCTTGCAGGACGGGAGAGAATACTCGAACATTATGTGGGCTATCAGGACATCAGACAATGATTGATATCCAGAATGTATATAAGGAACTCCAAGATCTCAGTAGCAAAAAAAATAAAAAAAAGCTAAGATGCAATTTTAAGATGGGTAATAAACATTTTTCCAAAAAAATGCGTGTCCATGGTGAGGGAGAATATCCAGAGACATTGCTCCACTCAGCAATAATGCACAAAGAGGGAAGAAAAAATGGCTCCCTCTGGTGCAGTTCATAACCCCCTACCCTATGGACAGATCCATGAGGGACCCCAGTGGGTAGGGGACAGAGAGGAGGGAAATGGGAACACCATCACAAGATTTGCTCATACAATGTATATGCTTATTCATAATAAAGATATTAAAAATACACGTCTACGAAAAATATTCAGCATCACTAATCACCAGTGAAATGCAAAGCAGAACCTGTTCGCTTTATATTCAAATTAGATTCCTGGTAGTGTCACCTGTGAGAATAAGAGGATTCATTCACTTCACCTTGAGGAGCCTGGGCAGGTCTGGGCTGAGGGTGATTGAGAAATCCTCTTACAGATCAAGGCTCTCCTTCTGCGTCCTTCCTCTTCTCCGGTGACTCTCCATTATGGGGATACTCCATTTCCACAGGCCCTTCCTTACTGCGGGTTACTCATCTACCCCACACCACACACCCTCACAGATGCGTCCTGCCCCTGTCTTGTGTGTGTCAATCATGCTAACTCCCATGGAGCTTGTTAACGACTTGTTAGTGAGGAATAGAGCTCAGTGTTGCCTGTTGTTAGGAGGGATGAGCGCTTCTCTTCTCCCTGAGCAGCTGAGATGCGCTGTCTGGCAGTGATTCTGGTAGAGCTGTATTGTTGGCCTCCTTCAAGTTTGCTCCCCCATGTTTATTCCCATCGCTTCAGCTGTGGTGAGGCCTCAGCCCTGATTCCTGTGGCAATCTCTTGCTGGAGGCACTATATGTTAGGAACTGGTTTATCTTCCTAGGACTTCTAGCATTCGATCACTTACATGATTGCTGCTGCATTCATTCTATTGTGCTCTGTCCATCTTGATGGCCTGGAAGACAGATTAAGTGATCCATTGGCTTTGGTTCTCAGAGCAGGTGACACTTGGTTGAGGCTAGTGACCCGACAGGTGGGAGGTAACGTGCTCAGAAGGGTGTGTCCTTGTACTTAAATGCATTGTGACACAGTGGAAAGCTTAAGTGCTCAGCTCCATCCTGGGAAAATGAGCACATTGTTTTAGTCACGGAGGAAAGGGTGGCACTTTTCGATTCAGGGCCCATTGCCATCTGCTTTTCTCTTTGGACTCTGGAACCGTTGTACATTCTTGAGAGAAGAAAATTGAGTTGGACTTGGCATTGAGCAGGCAGTGGAGGTAAGGATAATTAAGAAAATTCCTTAAAACAGTTCCAGTTGGGGAGGTGTAGTTCTGAAATGGGACGATGAAAGATCCAGAAAATTTAAAGCCATGTCTGCTTGTCTGCATTTGCTTTCAATGAGGTGCAAAGTGAAATTCTAGAAGTCGCTCGTGTTGGTTAAGTGTATCGGAATTTTGTGATATGTCTCGAAAGATAGGAATACTTATTTTGCTAGTGGTTCAAGATAAAAATTGCAGTTGAAGTTTTTTCTCATAATGGTATTCATTTTATATTGAAGTTAGCCATTTGTGATTCCACCAAGAAACTTGTCGAATGACCTTCCCCAGGCTGAGTTGTTCCTCTTTACCTGTGTAGTCTGTGTGCCTTTAACACCTGGGAATTAACACCTCACACCTGATCTAAATCTTGGATTTAGATTTGTGGGCTCACAAATGTAGGTCCTGAGGAAGGTCCTTTCCTGCCTTGGTGATTTCCCCCAGGGTTTCTTCTGACTGTGAAAAGTGTGTTCTACTTGGTTGGTGAGGAAAGAAGCCAGTGTTCTTCTTCAAAGGAGACCATGCCTGCTCTTTGGGTTTAGATCTCATCCAACTTCCAAGGAAGAAGTTGTACCTGCAGGTAATGATAGAGCAAGGGACAAAAGACAGATTGATAAATGATGGTGTGATTAAGGGAAGTGATGTTTTAGGCTGTGGGCAGTTTTTTCTTTTCTCACCACCATGAAAGTGAAGTAAAGTGAATACTGTTTTACGTGTGTTGGGTTCCTTTGCTAGGTAGATGTCAAAAGACAGCTATGGCTTTATTGTGTTTGAGTCTTTTAAACTTAGAAAGACTGGAGCCACCAGATGATTACAAAATTAAAAAGCCAGAAGTTTTAGAACTGAACTAGGACTAATTTTTATCCCACTGTGATCACCTTCAAAAACCTTCTCTGATTCCCCATTGCTCCCTATTCCGTTCCAATAATGTGCAGAGATGGGCTAGTCCACTCATCCCAATCATGGGGGGAGCCAGGAAGACTGTTTTACCTAGAGCTTCTCATTCAAGGAGGCCTGGATTTTAACCTTGCCTGCTACCCATGACATAAGCATTGGGTTTTACTTGTATATTAGGTATTTCTAAGCATTTAAAATGACCACAGTTTTTATAACTGCTTGACACTTATTCATTTTATTAATATGCTAGGGCCTTTAAAAATAGAGTTGATCCAGGTCCTTGACTCCTCAGAGGCCCTATTGGCTTGTTATTTAGGCTTTCACAATGTGCTGATCACATGATAGGGCAGAAAAGGAGGACATATCTTCTGTAAATAATCAAACTCAGAGCTCCTTAGAGTGAGGAATCAGTGCCTTAAGAAGGTGCCCCATCCCTGTTTGGGTGATCAGGGAGGATTTGTCAAGCAGAAGATATTGAAGTGACCGGGGAAGTCAGCTCAGTGTGGAGCAGGAAACTGTGGCTATGAGGCTGCAGAGGCAATAATTCTCAATAATCAATTTGTTTTGAGGGAAATGGCCAGACTCCAAGATGATTTTCATAGTATAATTTTGAGCAAGCAGTGTTTATAACCAAGGAGGTAACTGGGAGAAAGTTACTTTCTGATACTAGATAAAGAAATAAAGTGATTATTAGTTCAGTTTGGGGCATGCTGAGTCTAATACGGCCTTTGGGACATCAAAGAGCTGTTTTGTAATAAAATGATCTTATAAGAAGAGCTTCCTTAGGTGCTGTCTAGATTTAAGGGGAAACAGACACTTGAATAGACTTATGGTCAGCAACTTTAAGGAATTTAGTCTCTAAAGGACAGCAAGCATATAACTTGAGATCTCAGTAACCCTTTAAAACAATTGCAGAAGAAATGTTCCAGGCACAGATAGGGTTGCCGAGTGAATTGTAGAATGGCTTCTTGCTATTCTGTCCAGGTACTCATCTGGCTTTATTTTCCTCTCCTGTGAGATGGGTAGAGGATAGCATGACCTGATTTCACAGTCCCATAGGTTATTTGCTTTGGAGTAATTCATTTTGATTTTATGAGGTAGGGACTGTTACTGGTCCTGTTTTATAAAAGAGGAAACTGAGGCAAATGTCAAAGCATACATGTAGTTATTAAATGATAAATTTGTTCAGAACTCTTCAGAGTCCAAAGATTGGAAGCATTTGGGTTGTGTCACAGTTTCCCCCTAGGGCTTCCCTTTATACCAGAGGGGAGTTACCCAAAGGGGTTTGCCCTGAACCAAGGGGCCCAGAACTGACTCCGGGAGATATGGATCTCTCCTGGGCCTGAGGATATCCTGAACTCCTCTCTCGTGATTTTTCTTGGCTCTGATCTAGTGTGCAATCCACTGTGGGCTGTCTCTTCATTGTTTTGTTGTTTTGTTGATGGCACAAGATTTTTGAACAAAGGGCTGCCCATCCATAGAATTAAAACTCCTATCATTCAGGGTGACCTATAGCTCTGGCCAAAACTGGATGGTACTTATTTCTTACTCAGTGTGGCAAAAGTAGGAGCAAATTTCCAAGGGTTGGTATCGTCTGTCCAGGCAAGGTTTCAAAAATGAACTTCAAAGTTTCAATGACTTACACCAATAAAGAGTTATTTCCTTCAACACCCGATGCAGGCTGTTCACACATCTGGACTGCAGAGATGGCAGGCCCAGGTTGGTGAAGCAGAAGAAGGCAGAGCCAGAGGAATTACACAGACTTCAGTGACTCAGCATGGAAGTGTCATGTAACAACTAGTGCTCACTCAGCTGGCCAGAAATAAACCCAGAGCCCCTGGAGGAGAGGCTCATGAACTGTGGGGAAGGACCTACAAATATTAGATGAACACTAACAGTCTGTCACACCCTTGGTTCTTGATACTCTGAAGTTAATGTTATCAAAGGCCTAATTTGTGGAGCCTAAGTATGAAAGAGATTTTTTTTCTGTTTCTTTATCTATTAATGGACATTTGCATATCCCTTTATAAAAATATGTCACTGGCTTCCTTAACAAGCCAAATATCTGAGCCATAGTGTGATAATATATAGGCATCCTAGATAGAACACCAAGAGTATTTCCTCTCCACCTCACGAAGTACAACTGGGAAAACACAACCATTCAATATATCCGCGGTGGTTACTTATCTCTTGGTTGTCCTGAAAGTTATAATTATTTTCATTTTTAATAATGAAAACTGAACTCAGAGCAAGGGAGTGTGGAAATCCTGAAACGGACAGCCACTCACAGTAGAAAACTTCTCCAACAAGCCTTTAAAATATCAACACCAAAAATATATAAGGGTTATCACATCTTCTCAAATTTTAAACATAAAGGCCAAACTTTCATACTGCTTTCCGTTATACACGAAGAATATCATTTTAAGAAATACTGGTGAGCATTTTGTTAAATACAAAAAACCTTTTGCTTCACCGTTGTGGGATCTGGGCAAATTGTTTCCTAAACACGTCTTTTCATTGAAAATGGAAAAGTAACTCTTCATTCATAGTTGTACTGCAAAAAAAAGAACAAATAGGTTAGGGATGGTCTGTGAAATACCTGACACAGAGCCTCATACATGGCAAGTGCTTAAATAATGCAAAATTTTACTTTCTTTTTGTGGGAATGGCTGATATTGTGGTAGAATCTACCTTGTGTTAAAAGGTCTCTCAGTACTGGTTGTGCAGGTTCATTGAAGACAAAATCCTCTTTGGGGAAAAGAGATGTTTTGCTCAAGTTACAGGAATGATGCCTGCTTTGTATGGTTGTAGGTAATGGGGAGTTTCAAAGGCCATGCCCTCCCTGGAACCTTCTTCTTTCTCGTGGGTCTCTGGTGGACTTCAAAGAGCATTCTGAAGTATATCTGCAAGAAGCAAAAGCGTAGCTGCTACCTCAGTTCCAAAGCATTATTCCATCGAGTAGAAACTTGGGAAGGAATTGTTATTATCTTCATGGCTATAACTGGTGAGTGAACCATTTCTCAATTCCGTTTTCTCCTTTTGGGTATTTTCGTGAGCAAAATAATTCAATACAATATTGAGCTATGCTAACTGAATTTTGTGTGACAAGGCTCTCCATACACATTCTAACTCCCATCTGATACAATTTGTTAGGAATATGATAGCTCATGAGTTTTCCAAGGCCTAATCCTTAATGAAAGAGTCATAGTATTTAGTCTGCTTACTCTTCTTCACAATTAATATTCATCCTACCTGGTTTCTTTCTATTTTTTTATGATCCTCTCAGTTAACTTAGAGATATTTGCAAGGGCACAGACAGAGGGGTGGTTATGTACTGAAATAAAGACAACTTAACTGTCTATGGCTGCACTACTGAAGACCATGACTCCTCTTCCTACTTCTGTTAGCTCTTCAGGGAAGTGTGGGGTCTTGGGACTCCTTCCCACATCCATGATGAAACGTTAACAGACTTAGTCTTGTTCAGGCACCCAGAGCTGCTGTGAGTTTGTGAGTATAATGGCCATGTTTTTCCAAAAGACAGCATTCCACAACATCCTCCTGCTCTTGCGTTCCAACCAAGAGAAATTTTCTTTATAGCATTGGAGGAAAGCTCTGAACTATTTTTATAACATTTGTTCTGAGCCCCGAAAGAATAAATCATAAGCTATTTTGTAAATGTTACAGAAATAACTTAGCGGTTGTGAGAAGGCTTCAGCAATACAGATCATCACTGGTGGGCTGCAGAGAAAGAACCCTGGCTGTGTGGACTCCCCGTTTCCCACTTTCCTGAATTGGAGAAAAAGGCCAGATAATTTATAACTTCTAAGCCCTTTCCATTGTTTTTGAGAAGTCTATAACAATTTTCTACATTTTTACAACTCCACTGACACCACTCTTTTGTAAAAAGTTAAAAGTCCCATTTTTTCATTAGATTGCTTTTCACACTTCATTCATGTCAATAGGACTTTGCTGCAGCCATGGAATTACAGAGTATCCATACTAAAGAGTGGAATTTGGGCTGGAGAGATGGCTCAGTGGTTAAGGCACTTGCCTGCAAAGCCTAACAACCCAGGTTCAATTCCCTAGTACCCATGTAAAAGCCAGATGCACAAAGTAGTGCATGCACCTGGAGTTTGTTTATAGCAGCTGGAGACCCTGGAGAGCCCGCTGTCTCTCTGCTTGCAAATAAATAGCATTTTAATAAAATTTAAAGAGTGGAATTCCCTGCTATAGTCTATAGGTTAACAAGGTAGCATCGCTAAGAAGTTACAATGTTTGCCTAAGTGATTAGACTTGTGGGACCTGTCTGAGCCAACACGATTATTATTATTAAAGGGAAAAAGCTGTGTTCTTCAGCACCTTGTTGGAAATCAAGGACAACTCTCTACACTGTGGCAGCTACTCCGTGACGTAGGCCTAGGAACGAAGCAATCATCTTTTATATAATAAATCCTAGCCTTCAATTCAGTAGGGTTTACTTTAGCCATTAAACTGGAACTGATTGTTGAACCAAAATTACCTGTGTTAAAGATTCAAATCATCGTTGCACTCATTTGGCTATATTTGACTAAAATTGATTATACAAAGCAACGTTTGATTTAAAACAAGTCTGAATCATCAATGCTAGGCTTTTAGTGAGAAGCCCAGCGGCAGGACTCAATGACATAAGATAGGAATAAGCAATAGGCTTCCCACATCTTCGTGCGTCGTAGGGCAAGTTATGGAGAGAGATGCTCAAACTGTCTTATGCTCCTTTCCAGGCATGGCTGGGGAGCAGTTTATTCCTGGAGGACCCTACCTGAGCTTATATAAAGAAGGCCAGTGGAACCAACTCCTGGGCTGGCATCACACCACCATGTATTTCTTCTTTGGGCTGGTGGGTGTGTCCAACATCTTATGCTTCACCATTGGTTCACTTCCAGTCTCTTTAACCAAGTTAATGCTATCAAATGCCTTTTTTGTGGAGTGTAAGTATGAAGGAGATTTTTTCTGTTCATTTATTAATGGGAATTTGTGTAATCCTTTGGAATAATAGATCTTTTTCTTCTTGGTACCATCTTCCTTGGCAGGCCTTATATCTGAGCCATAGGAAAATATACGGATGTCCCAAATAGAATCATCTCTGGGGCCTTATATGGTACAAATGGGCAAACACACCATTCAATATACCCACAGTGGTTACTTATCTCTTGCTTGTCCTGAGAGTTATATTTTCATTTTTAATAATGAGAACTACACTCAGAGCAAGGGAGCATGAATATCCTGAAATAGGCAGCCACTCCCATTAGAAACCCGCCACCAGGGAGACTATCCACAGGCATGGCACCCTTCAGTATCAACACACTTGGGCCAGGAGGACCGGGCTGAGTACTAGGCTCTCCAGGGCCCCCTGCCACAGGGACTGATCCAGACAGCCCATGGAGGAGGATATCCAGCTGATTGGGGATGGGGAGAGGGGCATTGGGGAATTGGGGATAACAACTCATTGTTTGCCCACTAAATAATGTAACTCATTATGGACAATAAATATATATTTAAGAAAAAAAATAAAATAAAGTAAAATTTGAAGGTTTCAAAAAAAAAAAAACCGCCACCATTCTCCAACAAGCTTTTGAGATATCAATACAGTAAAACTGCCAAAATGATAAGTAGACCCACCAACATTCAGTCTAATGAAACTATAACTCCCTTTGTCTATCTCTCTTGGGTAAATAAATAAAAATAACTATATATATGACTTTCTAGTTTTGAGACATTAATGCAAACAACAGTATGTTTTACTCACATAAAAGAAATACATTAGTTATGGAACAGTGAGTCCCAAACGATCGGGAGGCAGACAGTTTTTACCCATTCCCCTCATCTCCTCCATGCACCAAAAAAAAAAAATAGACCCATTCCACTTTGAGGACAAGAGCTAGTTAGCAGTTAGGTAGAAGATGTATGCCGATGAGTTGATTTACTCTTAATCGAAATGAAAACAACGAAAGTAAAGCTGGACTGTATCTATGGAATTATATACTTCCTACCTTTGGTCAGATTCCAGATGACATTATCATATTTATGAAGGCTCACCCTGATGATTTATGTGTTTGCTTTTCCCAAAGACCTGAGGAGAGGCTTTTACTTACTCATCTGCATACTCACATTAATTACAGATCCCTGCCCTGTCATATTTTTATCTAATAACCGGTGCAGACAGCGCTCTGAAATACTTGACAGGTTCATAGTATGTTCGGTACTGAAAAATAGAAAATGAAGGTTAGAATTCAGAGATTTCATTCCAAACAGGCAGATGAGCCGAAAAACGCGAATAGATGCCCATCTGTGATAATCAGTGGGGACCTGTTCTTTGGGGTAATCGTGTGTGTGTGTGTGTGTGTGTGTGTGTGTGTGTATGTGTGTGTGTGTAAAATTCTGTGGACTGGGAAGAGAGGAAAGAAGCACTCTTTGTTTTATTGATAATGGGAATTATGTCCTCCTTCCATTAGCTTTCATCTTCCTCAACCACACCCACGGGCGGGAAATGCTGGACATCTTTGTGCACCAGCTGCTGGTCCTCGTCACCTTTCTGTCAGGTGTGGTGGCCTTCATGGAGTTCCTCACCCGGAGCAGCGTGCTGCTGGAGCTCCTGCGGTCCAGCCTCATCTTACTGCAGGGGAGCTGGTTCTGGCAGGTGAGCCGGGGCTCCAGATCTCTCCCTGCACCTGTCTTCTAGCTACACCCCAAAGGCTTCAGAGCAGTGCTGTCCCCTGAGTGCCCAGTGGTCCCCGTGAGAGCAGCGGTGGAGGACACAGTCTGCACATATCTTCATTATACATCCGATGATACTTTGGTGATTTCATTTCTGTGTGTTTGTATGCGTGAATGGGTGCACAGAGGTGTTTGTGTTATGCATGCATCTATGTGCACACGCATGTGGAGACCGCATGACAACCTTATGTGTCATTCCTCAGGGTCTCTCACCAAGTAGGCTGGCTGGAAAGCAAGCCCTAGGGAATTGCCTGTCTCCACCTCTGCTGGGGTTAGAAACTCACCATCACTCTCAGTCCTGGGTTATCATAGAACTCACTCAGGGCCTCACACTTGCATGGCGAGCACGTTCCTGACTGAGCTATCTCCCCAGTTTGATTATCCTGTATGTCTGAAGTCTGCATTGATTCTCTTTGTCAGAAGCGGTTCCTGAGGCAGAAACAGCTTATAACCTAGTGAGTCCTGAGCTTGGATGCAATAAAGAAAGGAAATGGTTCCTGAGAAACTGCTGTATGATGTCAGTGGATGGGATTTTATGTGCACCTGATTTTATTGTATCTTCACAATGATTCATAAGTTGATGGTTATTGTTGCTAAGTTTTCTATAGAAATATTCATCAAAACCAAGTTATTTTTCATGTCGAAACAATAATAGAGCTAAGATCTAAATTTAGTTTGAGCTCACCCCAAGCCCTAGACTTCCTGTTTTACAGTATTAACTCTCTATACTGGATTTGTAACTGAAATCGTGAATTCCAATCGGTGAACATATAATTTATAGCGATGAGTGAACTTTTTACAAAATCTGGAATGAGAGCAGAATGGGGTTTGATTAGAGAAGATTGTTTTCAGAGAAGATTTTTAGTCACCAAAGAGCTAGGATTTGGGATGATGAAGCTACAGGCTGGTAAACATGCATTGGTGAGTAAGAGATCAAGAGAGGGTGAGAACCGTGTGATATTTAAACGTGTGGATGCTAGTGAGGAGGGGCTGGGTTAATAGATGAGTTGGGAGGGGAAATTTTACAGAAAAAATGACAAATACTAGAACTGATATTGGTGATTCTATCCAGTTTATATAGAGTATTTATCATCTACTGGGAACCCAGTGGAAAAATTGAATAGTATACAGAGTATTTATCATCCAGTAGGAACTCAGTGGAGTAAATAGAATTGTATACAGAGTATCTATCATCCACTGGGAACCCAGTGGAATAAATAGAATTGTATACACCAAGTATCTATCATCCACTGGGAACCCAGTGGAGTAAATAGAATTGTACACAGAGTATCTATCATCCACTGGGAACCCAGTGGAGTAAATAGAATTGTACACAGAGTATCTATCATCTACTGGGAACTCAGTGGAGTCAATGGAAGAGCTATTTTGTACTTTATATGTCCTCATTAAAATGTTTGACCATGTGCACATTTTATACATCCAGAGAAAATTGCTTAAGCGAGAATTTCTGGTCAAGTTGATGCAGTGAGCTTACACAACAGTGCATTTTATGTGCTCCAAACACGTAACAACGGAGAAAAAAAGAAATTAGAAATCATTGAAGATGAACAAAAATATTGCAAAGACCCTGGTAGGCCAGATGTGGGAGAGAAACGCTCAGCCGCAGAGCTGAGCAGACGGCTTGCGATGTTGGAAATAACCACGGGCTCGTGAACACTGGTGCCTGTAGCGCGAATTGTTTCATCAGATTTGTCTCCTCTTTTCTAGGAGATCTGTGGAAGTTTTATGTGATTGTTAGGAATTTTTCAGTTTCCATTTTCCCTCTTTCCTTTGGTATGATGCTATCTTCTCAAAGTATTTTGAGTTAGCTGTTGATTTCATTTATTTTAAATAAGAAAGGTTAAAATACATTTAAAGCTATAAATTCTCCTCTCTGTACTACTGTAACTTTCATTTTGGTCACTTTGAGTGCTTCCATTTCCAGTATTTTTATCCTTAATTTATGAGTTCTTTTGAAGTGTAATTTTTTTTTTGTATCGTGCTAAGGATCCAAAGCAGGGCCTCATGTATACTTGGTATACTTCCTTCCTAATACCAAGTTGTATCCTTAGGGTTAGGAGTACCCTTTAAAGTTCTAAGCTTACTCTTTTCTTATTCATTTTTTTTAAATTTATTGTCCATAATGAGTTACATTGTTTAGTGGGCCAACAGTGAGTTGTTATCCCCAATTCCTCAATGCCCCCCCTCCCCGTCCCCAATCAGCTGGATATCCTCCTCCGTGGGTCGTCTGGATCAGTCCTTGTGACAGGGACCATGGATAGCCTAGTACTCAGCCTGGTTCTCCTGGCCCAAGTGTGTTGATACTGAGGGGTCCATGCCTCTGGATAGTCTCCCCCACCACGGCTCTCACAATCTTTCCCCCCACCTTCCGCTCAGTTCCCTGAATCATGGTGGATGAGTATTAAGGCTGCTTTAAGGTTGTGAGCTTAGGGGTCTTTGTGTCGAAATCTTTGGTTTCTGTCTCACTTGCTTATCCTGAGTTGATTTAATGGCTGTGGCTGTGGGTCCCTTGTTCATCCCGTCATTCTCTGCAGGGTTCCATATGGATCTTCCATTTCTAACTTAACAGCTTTGATGTAGTTTTGATGTGGGATTTTGGGGGTTTGGGGGAGTCTTCTGGATTTATGATCCCCAAGTTTTGGTTTTTTCCTAATCTTTTTTCCATATTTATTGTCAATAATTAGATACATTGTATGAGCAAGTCTTGTGATGGTACCCCCATTTCCCTCCTCCCTGTCCCCTACCTGCTGGGGGCCCTCCTCAGTGGGATTGCTGGACCAGTCCATGGTATAGGGGGTTATAGCCAGTTTTTTTCCTTCTTTGTGTGTTGTTGCTGAGGGGGGCAATGGCTCTGGGTATTCTCTCCACCATGGCTCTTATAATCTTTCCACCCCGTCTTCTGCTCAGATCTCTGATTCATGGTGGATGAGTTTTAAGTCTGTTTTACAGTTAAATTCTTAAGAGTCTCTGTATTTCTGCTTTAGACTGTGTTGGGCATCCTTAGTGTCTGTCTCCATTATCCTTTCACAGGTTATCTGACTTGCTGTGGAGGGAGCTCTCTTGCTCATCTTGCCACTTCCTCAAAGATGTCCTTTAGGGCTGGAGAGATGGCTCAGCGGGTAAGGCACTTGCCTCCAGTGCCTAAGGCCCCGGGTTCAATTCCCCAGGACCCACATTAGCCAGACCCACAAGGTGGTGGCCCTGGTGTTCTCTCTCTCTCTCTCTCTCTCTCTCTCTCTCTCTCTCTCTTTCTCTCTCTGCTTAAAAATGAATAAATAGAAATTTTTTTAAATGTCCTTTAGGCTCTAGATCATAAGTTAGGGGTGGTTCATCTTATGCCTGGGTGACAGGTAGCATCTCAGCTCCTGTTGATGGCGTTGGCTTGTCCATGGTTTTTGCTGCCTTCTGAAACATACAAATGGAATCTCCAATGAAGAGTGAGATCAGTATAGGTTAAATGAAATAAACATTGTTAATTTTGTGAGGTTCTTTATGGGTGTAGCCTCTCTGTAGATGTCTGGTTAGTGGGAGTTTCCCCTTGGAGCCCAGGTTCTTGGTCCTCACAAGAGTTTACCATGGATCCTAGTTCCAGTTAAGGGTTCCCTGCCACTGAGCGGAACTCTTAGCCAGTTAGCAAGCTGTTGGTTACCCACCTAGGTTTAGCGCCACTATTGAATGGATGACCACTTCTTGGCTGGTCTCTACCATATAGCAGTGATTCTCATAGCATCATTCAGTGTTGTACATCAGTGACCTCTGCTTTCTCAGAATATCACTGGACAATTTCCCCTGAAAGCTTGTGTAATGCCTTCCAGCAATACAAATGCTACCATCTGGGGGCTGGTTACCATTCTGGATCAAGCAGGGTCTCTCAGTGTTGTGTGACCACAGTCTATGGTATCTTTAGCAATAGTGTCTTACCTTTTGTCTGGGGCAGGTATTCAAGAGCTTTGACACAAGCCTGTCTTATTTTGGGGACCTCGGGGGTCTCTTCGAACAACAGCTCAGTGTGGAAGTAACCAATGACTGGGACAGGGAGTTACAGACCAGAGCAATTTGTCTTGGGGTTAGGCTTCCTCTTGCCCTATTCAGGGCCCATCTTACCAGACAATGCCCAGGGCTTCCTCAAGAGCTTCCTGTATGGAAATAAGGATTTTATGGATTCCTTCATTATTGGTTTAGATTGACATATGAGGCTCTCACCCTCCCTTTTCCCCTCCCCAATTCCTTCCATCCCCTTTGTCAGCCTCTCAATTCACCTGTGAGGCTTTCTTACTGTTTAAAAGACAGATTTAAGAATTATGAATTAGAGTTTATTTGGGGAGAAATCACAGATTGTGGAATTTATTTAAAGAGAGTTAGAATCTGGGAAGGAAGGCCAGAACACACTTTTATGTGGAAACCATATTTTAGAAAGACTGAAGTTTTGGAGAAAAACTGGAGTAAAGCCACGAATGCGTGGAAAACTAAAAGAGACGGGCTTATTTAAAGAGAAATCAGAATACATTTAAAGGGAAGTTAGGATGGAGCCACAGCGCGTGGCATCTATGGGAAAAACGGACTTTCAAGGAAAGATTCCAGGGAGCAGAAACACATAGAGGTGAAATCTAGGAGCCAGTGTTTGGAGAAGTAGGAGAGATACACGGGGCATTAGCCATGTGCTTGCCCATGGAGGGAGGCTAGAGAAAAGTCAGTGAGAGTTCCCACATGGCAGACCCAGAGTGAGGATTGGCCCATGGAGAATAGAGAGACCACAGGAAATGGTACATGCAGAGACCAGCCATGAGGCTAGAATTATTTAACGAGCAATTAAAATGCATTTAAAGAGACAAGGTTATGTTTCTCCTCCCTACTCAGCCAGGCTGCTGTATGGGGACTGGACTGAAAACTCACGTGGGGGTCCAGGCCACACAGGATGAAAGCTAGAGTGAAGAAGAGGCCAAAAGACGGCATGGCTGCCTCCTTTATAGGCTTTGATTCCAGTAGGCAGGAAAAATCTGATTGGTTAATAAATCTGGAGGACAGAGTCTGCCCACATCTGGGTGGGCTGGGGTCATAGCGGGATAGACTGCACAGCAGGGGATTGTAGATCAGTCTCTGTCAGACAGAGTTCTAGTTCTGTCAGTTTTCATTCTTGTGCCAGGATGAGACGGCATGTGGATGGCATCTCCTGGCTCCCTCTGGGCCTCAGTCCCTGGATGAATCTGCCTAAACAAGCTAGCTTCCTCCGATTTTCCGTCAGTTTCTTTGAAAGATGTTAAGACTTCATTTGAAACATGGCCCGGTATCAGTGGCTGTGAGTATTCCATATATTGGAAAAGTTATGTGTATATATATATATATATTTATATATATATATATATAAATATATATATATATTTATATATATATATAAAACTTATTTTTTTAAATTTATTTATTCATTTTCAAGCAGAGAATACAGAGAGAGAGAAAAAGAGAGAGAGAGAGAGTGCACCATGGCCACCACCTTGTGGGTCTGGCTTATGTGGGTCCTGGGGAATTGAACCCAGGGCCTTGGGCACTGGAGGCAAGTGCCTTAACCGCTGAGCCATCTCTCCAGCCCCATCACTTATTTTTTTAGTTCAGGATTCTACATTGTTTTAATTAACTTTCCATTACTGTAGAAGCTATTAACTTGTAAAGAGAAGAGGTTTATTTTGGGCAAATGATTTCAGAGGTTCTAGTCCATGACCAGTTAGTTCCTGTGTCTTAGTGGTCTAGGATGAGTCATGGCCCGAACGTGCTTCAGAAAAAGTTGCTCACCTCAAAGTTAGTGAAAGAGAGAGGAAGGAGCCAGGGTTCCTTAATGTTCCTCAAGCGATCTTGCATTTTCCTTGAAGAGACATTAAAATTCACTAGGCTAATTTTATTAATGAGATTAATATTCATGTAAAGAAAGATCGTAAGATCAAGAGAGAAAACTCAGAGAATCAAAGAAAGGAATTGCAAGGAAAAGAGAAAAAAATAATAAAAGTGATTAATATTCACAGTTGATTATGATGTTTGGATCTAAACAAAGAAGCTGTGCTAGATCTCAGCTAAGATGAGTGTATCCTAGAATTGCCACTTTAAAAAAATATCTTATTTATTCATTTTCAAGCAGAGAGAGAGAGAGAGAGAGAGAGAAAGAGTGCACCATGGCCACCACCTTGTGGGTCTGGCTTATGTGGGTCCTGGGGAATTGAACCCCGGGCCTTAGGCACTAGAGGCAAGTGCCTTAACCGCTGAGCCATCTCTCCAGCCGAATTGCCACTTTTGAAAGAAATATTTTCATATTCCTTCCAAAGCTTTTCTAAGGGTATGAAGTCAAAATATTTGGGGATAAAGCTGTGATGATTTGTAAGTCTTTTCACTTACCAGATATATCTAGTTTCCTGTTTACTTTGTGTCCAGCCTAAATACTGTCTGGACCCTTAACAAAAAATAAACATTTAATACCAAAGCCAACAAACACATACTGATAGGACATGAATATGTAGCTGGATTAACCACCCAACTCTTAGAGTCCTCTGAAACAAAAATTTCTAGAAACTTAGGGGAATGTATTATATTTCTGTGTTATGAATGAATGCTTATGTTCAAAACTCTGTCTTAACCGAATGATTCTTCAGTGTGATGTGTTTTTCACCACATTTATCTCTCACCACTTACCCACAGATGACCAACACAAGACATAATCGATCTACAAAGAGATCAGAGAAAATGCCACTATATTCTTGGACCTGTATGTAGGGAGATGCGAACTGAATGAGACAAATACACAGACTGGCTACATTTTTACAATTTGTGTTGAAATGATTGTGTAATATGCAAGCAGAAGAGAAATTCCTTTCCTAACCTATAAACGCTCCTTCCTGAACCACATCGCATTTTAAAAATGTTTATTCAATTACTTAGGGACATTATGCAATTTAAAGAAGAGAAAGAAACTCCTATGCCTTTCATTCCATGAGTCATGTTTGCCTGTGTCTCTGCGTGGGAGAGTCCTTCAGTAGCTCACTTTGTGCTGTCATTCTTTTCGTCATCCTCCTGAAGACATAGGGATAATACTGCCATGAGGAAGGGCTCCTGCTGCTCTGTTTCTTGTGACTTAGGACAGTTGTTCCCTGTGTGTCTCCTTGCTCCAGATGTCCCCAACCCCTCCCTGAGATTCCTTGTAGGACTAGATTGTGAGCCTAAATAAACTATAGCTCAGCCTTGGCTGGCCATTAAGAAAAACTAAATTTCATTATGAAATGGCAAAAAAAGACTCAAATAAAGAAGTGTTCTCAAGTCTAATACTGTAGGTAAAATACTTTCTTATAGTGTTGAGATAAATGAGTGGATAATAAAATATAAAACAATGTGTGACACTCAACAGTAAATGTCCTGCAGCCCAAGGAGAGGCGTGAATGCAGACCACACAAAATTGCAAACGTACTGAAGACATTCTGAAATTTTTTGTAACTTCCTTGCGTGACTCTCGAGTCTTCAGTCTGTACTTTGAAGGGGACAACATCACATTGCATTTTGACAAACTGTACGTACCTGCATACACTCTAGGCAATACGTCTCTGGCTTGCTGCTTCTCAGGGCCACAGGTAAAAGTGAAGTGGCTGCCTTTTATCTAAAGGTGATTCAGTGAGTTTGTTAGTTTCTGGCTTTTGCTTTGAAGTTTTCTTTTTTCCTAGTTGACTTGAGGTTAGTTTAAAATGGCTGCAATGTTTCTGTGTCTTTCTCCGTAGTCACATTAATTGACTTGTTTCATAGGCTACATTTGTACCTTTGGGAAAATACTTAGCTTTCAACAATAGGAGAGAGAGTCTAATGACACAATAAAAAGCACTCAAAATCTCTCTTCTTTTTTAAAGATATTTTATTTATTTATTTGAGAGAGAGAAAGAGGCAGAGAGAGAGAGAGAGAGAGAGAGAGAGAGAGAGAGAGAGAGAATGGGCACACCAGGGCCTCCAGTCACTGCAAATGAACTCAGACACATGCGCCACCTTGCACATCTGGCTTTATATGGGCACTAGGGAATTGAACTTGGGTCCGTCTGTGTTTCTGGCAAATGCCTTAACCACTAAGCCATCTCTTCAGCCCAAAATCTCTCTTCTTTTGATGTAAAATAGTAAAAAAAAAAAAAGTAGAATTAATGATGACTATTAAAAGTCATTGGAAACAATTTATTTTGGAAGGTTCACTAAGCAATGGTTGATTCCCAGTGAGTGAGATTAGAAGTTACTACTATGCAACCCAGTAAATGAGAAAATCATAATTTTTTTAAAAGTAGACTATATTCCTATTTGCGATGTTGATGAAGAGGTAGGAGATAAGCTTGCATGCAATTTCAACACAGAAACAACTATGAAAACTCCACCAACCAGTGCTCAGCCTTGTCAAACTACCCCTACCAGGTGGGGCTCAGTATTAGATGTCAGGAAAGTTCTCTCCCCTCCTAGACGTCGGAGGTCCAGGAACAAGCTGGAGAGGCAGGTGGACTGAGGAATCCTGACAGGGTTGTATTCACCTTGGACAGAGACACAGAGTGGCCCCAGCTGTGGACATTGGCACTGAGGCAGAGATTGTCCACTGGACCCTAGAGTGGGGAGCCCTAGAAGGATCCCCCTCACCCTTGCTTGAGTGACTGAAGTTATGGGAATCTGAGAAATGAGCTGCTGAACACTGCCTACCATCTTGCCCACATCTGTGGTCAGGAACACAAATAATATTCTTCTGCAAGATTTCATTTAATTGTTTGATCATGAGCAAGTCACTGCACAATTCAAGTATCTTAGCTGGGTGACGGAGAAGATAATATGTTCAAAGAAGGTAATAATATACCTGAAGATTCGTTTTTAAATTCTCTTATTCTTTATTAGTTAGCATAGAGTTGTAGATATAAAACTCTGTGACATTTTCCAACTGTCGTTCATCAGTTATTTCTTCCTTGTTAGGATAAAATTTACATGATGTGAAATAAACCACTTTAAAGGATTTAATTCAGTGGCACTTAGTATTTTCTCAGTGTATGAGAATGCCACTTCTAATGAAATCCAGAATATTTTCTTCTCCCAAGAGGAAACCCTGGTCCCTCTCCCCTCCCCCACCTCCCAGACCCTGGACACCACTAACCTGCTATCTCTGTGAATATTTGCCTGTTCTAGTATTTTTTTCTATAATTCAAATATCTTACAATATGTTACCTATTGTTTCTGGCTTCTTTCACTCAGTATGTTTTCAAATTTCATCTGTGTTATTTAGCATGTGTTAAAATTTCATTGTATATAAAGACTGCATTTTGTATCCATAAACTGCATTAAGTTGACAGATACTTGGCAGGTTCTCTCCTATTTTTGGTTCTGATGAATAGCGCTGCTGTGAGTTTTCGCATACTGTTTTCATTTGAATGTGTTGGGTATATGCTTTATTTGAATATGTTGGGTAGAATCACCAGGAAATAATGGCAGTTCTATAGCTCAGTCCTGAGGTTCTGCCAGAGCGTCTCCTCACTTTTCACCCCTGTCAGCCCCATGCAAGGATTCCACTTTCTCGAGATTCTCAGCAACACTTGCGGCTCTTTGTTTATTTTGATTGAGTCCATTTTCTTAAGTGCTTAATGTCTTCTACCGTTGGTGTATAAACCCGCTTCATTGGTATGCGTATGTGTCCATGTATGTGTGTGTGGAGTGTGTACATGCATGTGTGTGGTGTGCGTCCATGTGTGTGTATGTGGTGTATATGTCCGTGTGTGTGGTGTGTCCATGTACGTGTGTGTGGTGTGTGTGTCCATGTGTGTGTGGTGTGTGTGTCCGTGTGTGTGGTGTATATGTCCGTGTGCATGTGTGTGTGTCCGTGTGCATGTGTGTGTGGTGTGTCCATATGCATGTGTGTGGTGTATATGTCCATGTGCATGTGTGTGTGGTATGTGTGTGTGTGGTGTGTGTCCATGTGTGTGTATGTGGTGTATATGTCCATGTGTGTGGTGTGTCCATGTACATGTGTGTGTGGTGTGTGTGTCCATGTGTGTGGTGTGTGTGTGTGTGTGTGTGGTGTATGTGTCCATGTGCATGTGTGTGGTGTGTGTGTCTGTGTGCATGTGTGTGTGGTGTGTCCATATGCATGTGTGTGGTGTATACGTCCTTGTGCATGTGTGTGTGGTATGTGTGTGTGGTGTGTGTGTCCCTGTGCATGTGTGTGTGG